>WNGS01072847.1:17082077-17098668 GCA_020271785.1 Procambarus virginalis
GTGTGGCATACCTGGTGTGGTATACATTGTGTGGCATACCTGGTGTGGTATACATTGTGTGGCATACCTGGTGTGGTATACATTGTGTGGCATACCTGGTGTGGTAAACCTGGTGTGGCATACCTGGTGTAACATGGTGTACTCACCTAGTTGTACTCACCTAGTTGTGCTTGCGGGGCTTGAGCTCTGGCTCTTTGGTCCCGCCTCTCAACGTCAATCAACAGGTGTACAGTTTCCTGAGCCTAATGGGCTCTATCATATCTACACTTGAAAAGTGTGCCACACCAGGTGTGGCATGCCTGGTGTGGTATACCTGGTGTGGTATACCTGGTGTGGCATACCTGGTGTGGCATACCTGGTGTGGTATACCTGGTGTGGTATACCTGGTGTGGCATACCTGGTGTGGCATACCTGGTACTCACCAAATTGTACTCACCTAGGTTGTGCTTGTTGGGGTTGAGCTCTGGCTCTTTGGTCCCGCCTCTCAACTGTCAATCAACTGGTGTACTGGCTCCTGAGCCTACTGGGCTCTATCATATCTACATTTGAATCTGTACATGGAGTCAGCCTCCACCACATCACTGCCTAATGCATTCCATTTACTAACTACTCTGATACTGAAAAAGTTCTTTCTAATGTGTCTGTGGCTCATTTTGGTACTCGACTTCCACCTGTGTCCCCTTGTGCGTGTGCCACCCGCGTTAAATAATCCATCCTTGTCCACCCTGTCAATTCCCCCGAGAATTTTGTATGTGGTGATCATGTCTCCCCTAGCTCTTCTGTCTTGCAGCGACGTGAGGTGCAGTTCACGTAGTCTGCACTCGTAACTCATGCCTCTTAGTTCTAGGACTAGCCTAGTGGCATTCCTTTGAACTTTTTCCAGCTCGTCTTGTGCTTGACAAGGTACGGGCTCCATGCTGGGGCCGCATACTCCAGGGTTGGCCTTACATATGTGGTATACAAGGTTCTGAAAGATTCCTTACACAGGTTTCTGAAAGCAGTTCTGATGTTAGCCAGCCTCGCATAGGCCGCTGATGTTATTCTTTTGATGTGGGCTTCGGGAGACAGATTTGGCGTGATATCAACTCCCAGATCTTTCTCTTTGTCCGTTTCGTGAAAGACTTCATCTCCCATTCGGTATCCAGTGACTGGCCTCCTAGTTCCTCCTCCTAGTTTCATTACCTTACATTTACTTGGGTTGAACCTTAGTAGCCTTTTGTCGGGACATTCCTTCAGTTTGTCTAGGTCATCTTGTTGCCTCATACTATCCTCCTCTGTCCTGATCCTCCTCATTATTTGTGCATAATCAGCAAACATCGAAAGGAAAGAGTCAATTCCTTCTGGGAGATCATCTACGTATATCAGAAACAGTATAGGTCCAAGGACTGAACCCTGTGGGACTTCACTGGTGACTCTCTGCCACTGCGAGACCTCACCCCTCACGGTGATTCGCTGTGTCTTGTTGCTTAGGTACTCTCTTATCAAGTGGAGTACCTTCCCTTTCACTCCTGCCTGCATCTCCAGTTTGAGTACTAGTCTCATATGTGGCAATCATATGACAATCACTAGTCTCGTATGTGTCAAAAGCTTTCTGGCAGTCCAGAAATATGCAGTCTGCCCAGCCCTCTCTTGCCTGATTTTTGTTGCCTGGTCATAGAGCTCAATCCTGTTAGGCATGATTTGCTATCTCTGAACCCATGCTGATGTTGTTACAAAGTTCCTTTGCTCCAGATGTTCCACTAGTTTATGGTGTACCATACCTGGTGGGGTATACCTAGTGTATCATACCTGATGTGGTAACAGTTTTCTTCTCAAGTGGTAGGTGGCATGGCATTTGGGTTAATTTAATTACACACACACACCTCGGACCAAAGAGACAGAGCTCAACCCCCGCAAGCACAACTAGGCGAGTACACACACACACACACACACACTCACACTCTCACACACGCACACACACACACACACACACACACACACACACACACCACACACACACACACACACACACACACACACACACACACACACACATATACAGTAGGAGTACGACATCGGTGCTACAAGGGAGTAAGACTTGGAGCCTGGCAGCGGTGTGGTCAACAACTAGAGCTGCTTCATACTCCCCTAGTGTGCCCTGGTGGTTGAGGTGCCGGTAAGAGCCTCTTGTGTCAACTAACGGTGAACAGTGCTTTCAGTGTAACAAGTAGTCTTGGATATCAGCTAAAGATCGTAAAGAATCTTTAATATATGACTAATGTGGGCACTAATTTTTGTCACCCAAGTGTCATAAGACCACACCGCCAATCTCCCCCCCCCAAACCCTTACCACTCACCCCCGCCACACACACTCACACACTAGGGCCTGGTAGCCTGGTGGATAGCGCGCAGGACTCGTAATTCTGTGGCACAGGTTCGATTCCCGCACCAGGCAGAAACAAATGGGCAAAGTTTCTTTCACCCTGAATGCCCCTGTTACCTAGTAGTAAGTAGGTACCTAGGAGTTAGTCAGCTGTCACGGGCTGCTTCCTGGTGTGTGTGTGTGTGTGTGTGTGTGTGTGTGTGTGTGTGTGTGTGTGTGTGTGTGTGTGTGTGTGTGTGTGTGTGTGATGTGGAAAAAAAAGTAGTTAGTAAAAAAGTAGTTAGTAAACAGTTGATTGACAGTTGAGTGAACCAGTGAAGAGCAGGGATGCCATAGGCACAATCAGAGAACACTGTATAAACATCAGAGGTCCACGGTTGTTCAACACCCTCCCAGCGAGCATCGGAAATATTGCCGTAACAACCGTGGACATCTTCTAGAAAAAAACTAGATTGTTTTCTCCAAGGAGTGCCGGAGCAACCGGGCTGTGGTGGGTATGTGGGCCTGCGGGCCGCTCCAAGCAACTGCCTGGTGGACCAAACTCTCACAAGTCAAAGGCCAGGTTTGGGGAGTAGAAGAACTCCCAGAACCCCATCAAGCAGGTATCCCCTCCCATCTCCTTCACCTGATTCGGGAACCGCCATTGAAACCTTGCAACAAGAACACATACGTGACAACATACATCTGATCACATATGTCATATCATTAATGCAAACACTTAAACATCAAGGCCGACGGGTACTTATCAACTGGGTGCCAAGTCATGTGGGAATAATAGGAAATGACATTGCAGACGAAGCTGCAAAACTTGCAACTAAGAGAAGAAATGTAAACATTTACATACCACAGAGTCTATCACAGATTAAGAAAGTAATTAGAAACAGAGCAATGAAAAAGATGTACAGTGACCACAACACAGCAGTTGCAACATCAGGATCTGCGGGTTGGTACAAGAATTCAACCAAATACGAACCACTTAGTTTGATGAAAGGGAGCAGTAGAGCAACAGAAGTACACTTACATCGCATCATGCTTGGATACCCATGTGCACGGGAAATAGGCTTACAGGTTCCGGAAGAAGAAGGGAAATGTCAGCACTGTGGAGAAATGCCCGACAGACCACTGGAACATTATGTAACACAGTCCACAGTTACAAACCCATTAAGATTTCAACTTAGATTCAACAGAGCAGAAGAAGTTGTCAAAATCATGTCATGTCAAAATCACACATGTCAAAATCTTACAGAAGCGACCATACGAGTCATAAACACTCATACTCCGCCCAAGTAAAACAGAAACAAGCAACACTTAGTGGACCAGCCAGAGGCTTAGGGCCCGCGCAGGAATATCCCGGCAAAAAAAAAATCTCCGTCATCACTCCTAGGGCCTCCCCCCCCCCCCACCCTCCCGCCAACACCACTCCCCACACACTCGCCCCCCCCCCTGCCTTCCTCAACTTCTCGCACACTCCCTCACACACTCCCTCTCACACTCTCACTCACACTCTCACTCACACTCTCACTCACACTCTCACTCACACTCACACATCCCTCTCTCCCTCTTCTGCCTCCCCCTCTCTCACCCTTTCTCCCACTCTCTCAATCCTCACTCCCACATCCGCACCCTCCCCCCCCCCAACACACACACACACAGTGAGTGAGGTGAGGTGACTAGGTGAGTACACACACACACACACACACACACACACACACACACACACACACACACACCACACACACACACACACACACACACACACACACACTGATGTTAGTGTAAACTAATACAAACACTAGGGAACCAAAAAGGGATGAAGCAGGATGGTAAGAAAAGAGAACACAGGTGGAGGAGAGGAAGAGGGCGAGTCATACATAGGGATGACTGTTTCCCTCCATGCATAACTGACTTGTGCATGGAGGGAAATCACTGAGGATTTGAAAGACACGAGGGAAATTATAAGTAAACTACAGAATGAAACAAGTGTAGCGCAAGATGAGATAATAAAAACTAAACTAAACAGGATCGCCTCAGACTCTGGCCCGGCAACTAACCCCCAGGTAACAGGGGATATTGCAATGACAGGGACTCCTACAATGCCACATTTGCTGAAATACTGAAGAGCCCCAGATGCCATGTCTACAGTCAAGGAAGTTGTAATGTAATAACCTCACAGGAGGCAGCTAGATGCATGAGCCAGCTACTGGAAAGAAGAGTTGTAGTAGTGATAGGTGTTAAGGAACAAGATGGTTCCACAAGGGAAGAATGGAGGACTAAGGACAAAGCTGCAGTGTCAGGGATACTAAAGGAGATAGGTATGGAAGGGGCTCAAAAAGACGTAGGAAAGTATTTCTGGATTAGCCAGTACAACAAAGACAAAAACCGTTGATAAAGGTAGTACTCGGGAACGAGTCCATCAAAGAGGACATCCTAATCAAAAATAGCAAACTGAAATATGTAACGAATTACAAGACAGACATTCCTTCAAAGGGACATGGCCAAGAGATGATACAGGCAGCAGATGTAAGAAAAAGGTGCAGGCTGAGGGAAGGGGGCCAGGGAACCTCGACCCCAACCCAGCAATCCCAGAGGGAAGTCGGGAACCCCAGTGGGGACTGCAACATCCCAACTCACTACCCCATAGGAGCCCCCACTCACCCTAAGCACAAATCCATCCTTCCCTCCCCCCCCCCCCCTACACAATGACCACCATACCACCCAAATCCACCCTCCCTCCCTACCCCGAGTACCCCCTGCCTTCCCATCCCCTGGTCTTCCTCCTGTCCCAAGCAGGTCCAGGCAAGATTCAAGTCCTCCATTCCCCACCCCACCCCCCCCCCCAAACCCCTGTTAATTACACCTCAGGAAGACGAGCCCTCACCCGAGCACTCCCTGCCCCCAACCTCGAACACACACTGCCCCTCCACCCCTAAGAATTCTCCCTGTCCCAAGTAGGCCTGGGCAATTTCTAAGCCTTCCCCCCACCCCCTACCCCGCCCAACCACCTACCCCCAAACCCTTGGTAACTACCCCACAGGAGGATGAGCAATCCTCTACCCAAGCAGCAATGCCCATGGAACAGCTTCCAACACTAATGGGGAGGGTGGGTGAAAATGATTATAAGAAAGTGAGCTTCAAGGTAATGTACTCAAACATCGATGGGATTACCACAAAGCAAGTGAACTGGCAGAAAGGGCGCAGGAAAAACCCAGATGTAATAGGACTCGCAGAAACAAAATTGTCAGGAGTCATAACAAATATTGTGTTTCCAAAGGACTACTATATAGTAAGGGAAGAAGAGAGGAGGAGGAGGAGTGGCCCTGCTGATAAGGAAGGACTGGAGCTTTGAAGAGATGGAAATTCCGGGCTGCGATGGATTCAGAGATTGCTTAACAGGAACTATGACAATTGATGGACCTAAGATAATAGTGGCAGTCATTTACAACCCTCCACTAGATGACAGAAGACCCAGACAAGAGTACGACAGAAACTTGGCAACCATTAATATAATAGAGCAGCTTCAGTTGCCTGCAGGAATGGATCCAGACTCTTCATCGTGGGCGATTTCAACCATGGAAAGATAGACTGGGAGAATGGGGACCCACATGGAGGTCAAGATACATGAAGAGCTAAACAGTTGGAAGTGACAAAAAGGAACTTTCTGAACCAACATGTCAAGAGACCCACAAGAATTAAAGGCATTGACGAACCAGCTAGACTCGACCTGATATTCACCTTGAATGATTCAGAAATAAGGGAAGTCAAATTTGAAGCCCCGATAGGAATGAGTGACTATAGTGTATTGACATTTGAATATCTGGTAGAGGAAGGGATAACCTATCCAAGGATGGGATTGAAAGGAAAAAAGACTAAATTACCGAAGAGGAAAACATGACGAGATGAGGAACTTCCTAATGGGAATATCATGGGGAAACAGAGCTCAGAGAAAAGACTGTACAGGATATGATTGATTGTCACCCAGAAGTGCCAGGAAGCTGCGGACCAGTTTATCCCGGCCCAAAAAGAGAAAAGTGAAAAGCAACAGAAGAATCCGTGGTTCAATCAGGAATGTGCAGCAGTGAAGAATTTGAGTAAAAGAATATAGAGAAACTACAGGAACAACAGAACACCAGAGAGCAGGGAGAGATACCAGAGGGCCAGAAATGAGTACCTCAGAGTGAGAAGGCAACCTCAGAGTGAGAAGCAGAGACACAGTATGAAAATGACATCGCAAGTAAAGCTAAGACCCGGCTAAAACTGCTCCACAGTCACATCAGGAGGAAAACAGCAGTGAAGGAAAAAGTGATGAAACTGAGAAAAGGGGAGAACAGATACACAGAGAATGACAAGGTGTGTGAAGAACTCAACAAGAGATTCCAGGAGGTGTTCACAATAGAACAAGGAGAGGTCCCCTGCACTAAATGAGGAGGCGGCAAACCAAGCAACCTTGGAGGAATTTGACCTTACCAGTGATGAGGTCAAAAGGAATATGTTGGAGCTGAATGTGACAAAGGCTGTTGGGCCTGACAGAATCTCACCTTGGATACTGAAAGAAAGTGCAGAGGCACTAAGTGTGCCACTCTCTATGGTGTATAATAGGCCACTGGAAACGGGAGACCTACCGGAAAGCTGGAAGACAGCTAATGTAGTCCCAATATACAAAAAGGGGGACAGGCAAGAGGCACTGAACTACAGGCAGTTTCCTTACTAGTATACCATGCAAGNGCTATCCGCTGTAAGCATGCAACCTGGAAGAGACACCGCCGCCGGCAGACGGTTGAGTCTTTTGTTTTGTTTTGGAAGGCGAGTGCGGTGGCCCGTAGGACCATCCGTACAGCTAAACGTGCATGTTGAATGTCTTATGTCTTCACCATTACGTCCGAACTCCTCTGCCGCAGATCTGGAAGCGTATCCGCAAGATTGCGGGTAAGTTCGTCCCGATGTCTCGCTGGTCTTTCACCTCCGAGGTTCTCTTGTGGTGTATCCGTTGCAGGTTGCGACCAAATTGGGTTCCCACTTTTCATCTGTTAGCTTTGGTTCTCATCTTCCTCAATCTTTCCTTCTTCGTAACCTATTCTTGAATCTCGACCTTTAGATTTCTGAACCCATCTCAGCCTTCCCTATAACGATCCCTTCTCTCTCTTTCTCTGAGCTTCAGTCTGCCCTGACCCTCTGCGGTTCTATAGTGACGGGCTCCGATGCCATTCATTATGAGATGCTTCGCCATCTCCCTCCGTGCACGTCTTGGTATTTACCGAGTCTGTTTAATCGGATCTGGGAGTCGTCGTCAGTCTCTGAGGATTGGCTCGATGCTGTTGTCCTCCCTGTTCGGAAACCAGGGTCTCTCTGGTCATCCCCAAAAACTTTCACCCTATTGACCTCACGAGTTGTGTCTGCAAGCTCTTTCAACGTATGGTTAACGTTCGTCTGATGTGGTTCTTGAATGCTATCACCACCTCTCCCCTTCTCAATTTGGTTTTCGCAAGTGCCGCAGCACAACGGATGTCCTCATGAACTTGGAGGTCTATATTCGTACTGCTTTTGCTGCGAAGACCTCCGTTGTTGCCGTCCTTTTTGACCTGGAAAAGGCTTACGGCACTACCTGGCGGTATCATATTCTGTCCCAACTTCATCCTTTTGACCTTCGTGGAATCGTGGGAATCTCCCTCTCTTCCTCCAAAGTTTCCTATCTCGTCGTTCCTTTCGAGTGAGGCTTGGTACCACTCTCTCTGCCCCTTTTAGGCAATATGAGGGTGTGCCCCAGGGTAGTGTTCTGAGCACTACTCTTTTTCTAGTTGCTCTCAATGGTCTTCTTTCCTCCCTTTCTTCTAGCGTCTTCATCCGCTCTTTATGTAGACGATCTTACCCTTTGCTGTCAGGGTGATGATTCGCCTCTCCTTCAATGGCGGTTTCAACTTGCGATTGATGCCGTGTCATCTTCGGCCAAAGATAATGGCTTCAAGTTCTCTACGTCATGTGCTAAGACTTGTGCTATGACTTTTACTCGGAAGCATGTCGTTCTTCGTCCCTCTTTGTCGCTTTATGGTCATCCCCTTGTGTACAAAGATTCCATGAAGCTTTTGGGGGTTAATCTTTGACACTCGTTTGTCTTGTTCGCCCCAAATCTCTTGCCTCCGAGTTAAATGCTCTAAGGCCCTTAAAAGCTTTTACCTCATCACTAAAGCTTTTACCTCTCCTACGGTTCTGAAACGCCTTTTCCTTGAGCACTTTTCTTCGCACTCCCGCTCCGTTTCCATCTTCACCGATGGGTCCAAGTCTGGGAACAGTGTAGACTGCTCTGTCTTTCCTGACCACACTTTTGTGTTGCCTCCCTTCAGAGACTAGCATCTTCACACCAGAACTTTATGCTATTCTCTATGGTCTCCGTCTCCTGCTTTCTGATTATCAATCTTCCTTTGTGGTTGTCGTTAACTCTCGTAGTGCCCTCATGGCTCTAGGGTCCTTAAATCCTATGCATCCGGTGGTCGTCGAGATTCAGCATTGGCTGTTTCTTATCTCTAGTAAATTTAAGTCCGTAGAGTTTTGCTAGGTTCCCAGCCATATTGGTGTTTCTTTAAATGAGTGTGTGGATGCTGCTGCTAGAGAAGCTATCCGCTTTTGTCCCATCTCCTGTAAAGGTATTCCTTATTCCGACTTTTACCCGGTTATTCATTCCTCCATCCTTGCCCGTTGGCAGGCTTGTTGGTCTTCTGTAGTTGGTAACAAGCTGCGAAATCGTAAGCGTAGTGTGTCCCTTGGCCTTCCTCCTGCCACCGTAACCGGCGATGGGAAACGACTCTAGCGCGGTTGCGTATTGGCCATACTCGCTTAACTCATGGTCACTTAATGGAGCGCAGCCCTGCTCCTTATTGTCCAAATTGCATTGTCCCTCTTACAGTCGTGCATGTCCTTGTTAAATGTCCTGACTTTCAGGACGAGCGTGTGTCTTTCTTCCTGACCGTCCCTCGCGGTCACTTGTCCCTCGATAGAATTCTTGGCGAATCGGATACTTTTGATATCGTTCGCCTTGTGCGTTTCTGTTCTCGTATTGGCGTCCTTGGTGATATTTAGCGCCCTCTGATTATTTCGCGCATTTAGTGGTGGTACATAGCCTTCCCGGTTTGGTGCCTTCTTTTGATAATTACTTATTTCTGAGAAAGGAAGGGGGGGGAGGGGGGTGTTGTTTTTGGAGAGGGGGGAGGGAATGTTTTTTTTTGGGGGGGGGGGAGAAATGTTGCTTTTGGGGAGGGGAGGAGGGGGTGTTGTTTCTGGGGAGGGGAGGTGTGAAGGGGCTGTTTCATGGGAGGGGAAGGAGGGTGTTTTTGTGGAGGGAGGGGGGGGGTGTTGCGGGGGTGTACACAGGAGTGGAGTGCAACATTACACTTGCAGGCAGCACACAATAATTGAAAGGAAGGTCACCTCCACTGCATGACGCAGCTCCACAAACTCTTCCTCGTGGTGTGTAACTTACAGTAAATATCTGGTGGAAAAGTACCATTATGTGATGATTGATCATTAAAAAAGTAGTCTTTGCAATATTGAAATTGGCCAAAGTTCGTAGGTTCGAACCCTCGTCACGGCTCTCGTGGATTTGTTCATTTGATGCATCACGCTATTGTGATTTCTGTATGTAACTTAACCCTAATATAGTAGATATGTGCTATACTAGACCTAGGAATGTTTGGTTTCTACATAACGTCAGCTCTGTGGAGGTCCGTCACTACATACTGGTTCTTTCCACCAAATAGTTACTATGAGTACTATCAATTCAAGAGGATGGGGGGGGGGGACTAGCTTAGAACTAGAGGGGGAGAGAGGCGCCAGGGCCAAACTCAGTGGTGCTGTATACCGACTCTCTATTGTATTAAAACTACTACTACTACTACTACTAATAATAATAATAATAATAATATCGACGGTGTGAGGAACTGTAGCTAACTGCATGTGGTTGGTCGTCCAAGTTTCTTTTTATTTGAGCAAGTTCACTTTACAGGTGTTGATATAAGAACTTAAGAACTCTAAAGTGTCGCGAGAGAAAATGACATAAAGTCAGATAAAGTTTTAAGTGCAGCTCAGTGTTGAAAAGAGTGGACAACTTCCACTTCCTGAATGACAAGTTGTGATCTAGTGTCAAGATGTCAAGAGAAGAGGAACGGAAGGATGGCAGCTCTTACAGGTGATTTACTGATAATCTTGCTTTCTTTGTCATCATATATTTGTACAGTTCATACCTGCAGGAGGTGGTGGGCTGTGTTGGCTGTGTGGTGGAGGGCCAGGATGGTGTCCACCCTCCCCCTCCCCCACTGTTATTGACAGTGGTGGAGGGCCAGGATGGTGTCCACCCCCCCCCACTGTTAGTGACAGTGGTGGAGGGCCAGGATGGTGTCCACCCCCCCCACTGTTTTGACAGTGGTGGAGGGTCAGGATGGTGTCCACCCCTCCCCCCCCCCCACTGTTATTGACAGTGGTGGAGGGCCAGGATGGTGTCCACCCCCCCCCCCACTGTTATTGACAGTGGTGGAGGCCAGGATGGTGTCCACCCCCCCACTGTTAGTGACAGTGGTGGAGGGCCAGGATGGTGTCCACCCCCCCCCCACTGTTATTGACAGTGGTGGAGGGCCAGGATGGTGTCCACCCCTCCCCCCCCCACTGTTATTGACAGTGGTGGAGGGCCAGGATGGTGTCCACCCCCCCCACTGTTATTGACAGTGGTGGAGGGCCAGGATGGTGTCCACCCCCCCCCCCCCCCCACTGTTAGTGACAGTGGTGGAGGGCCAGGATGGTGTCCACCCCCCCCACTGTTAGTGACAGTGGTGGAGGGCCAGGATGGTGTCCACCCCCCCCCCCACTGTTATTGACAGTGGTGGAGGGCCAGGATGGTGTCCACCCCCCCCCACTGTTAGTGACAGTGGTGGAGGGCCAGGATGGTGTCCACCCCCCCCCCACTGTTATTGACAGTGGTGGAGGGCCAGGATGGTGTCCACCCCTCCCCCCCACTGTTATTGACAGTTGTGGAGGGCCAGGATGGTGTCCACCCCCCCCACTGTTATTGACAGTGGTGGAGGGTCAGGATGGTGTCCACCCCTCCCCCCCCCCACTGTTATTGACAGTGGTGGAGGGCCAGGATGGTGTCCCCCCCCCCCACTGTTATTGACAGTGGTGGAGGGCCAGGATGGTGTCCACCCCCCCCCCACTGTTAGTGACAGTGGTGGAGGGCCAGGATGGTGCCCCCCCCCACTGCTAGTGACAGTGGTGGAGGGCCAGGATGGTGTCCACCCCTCCCCCTCCCCACTGTTAGTGACAGTGGTGGAGGGCCAGGATGGTGTCCCCCCTCCCCCCCACTGTTATTGACAGTGGTGGAGGGCCAGGATGGTGTCCACCCCTCCCCCCCCACTGTTATTGACAGTGGTGGAGGCCAGGATGGTGTCCACCCCTCCCCCCCCCCACTGTTATTGACAGTGGTGGAGGGTCAGGATGGTGTCCACCCCTCCCCCCCCCCACTGTTATTGACAGTGGTGGAGGCCAGGATGGTGTCCCCCCTCCCCCCCCCCCACTGCAAGTTATAACAGTGGGGGAGGGCCAGGATGGTTGTCCTCCCTCCCTCTCTCCCTCACCTGTTGTCCTCCTCCCTCCCTCCCTCACTCGTCACAATGTTGTCCTCCCTCACCTCCCTCTCACCTGTTGTCCTCCCTCCCTCCCTCTCACCTGTTGTCTCCTCCCTCCCTCCCTCTCACCTGTTGTCCTCCCTCCATCACTCGCACCTGTTGTCCTCCCTCCCTCCCTCTCACCGTTGTCCTCCCTCCCTCACTCTCACCTGTTGTCCTCCCTCCCTCCCTCTCACCTGTTGTCCCTCCCTCCCTCCCTTCACCTGTTGTCTCCCTCCCTCTCACCTGTTGTCCTCCCTCCCTCCCTCTCACCTGTTGTCCTCCCTCCTCTCACCTGTTGTCCTCCCTCCCTCACTCTCACCTGTTGTCCTCCCTCCCTCCCTCTCACCTGTTGTCCTCCCTCCCTCTCACCTGTTGTCCTCCCTCCCTCACTCTCACCTGTTACACCCTCACTGAGCCATTAACCAGGTTTTTTATTTCAGTCACTGCGTATGGAGGTTTAGTGCCTCTTCTCCTTGATCGCACCGGAAGTCATTAGTAAGTTATCACGGCTTGGCGATAACAAGTAATCGTGAAAATTAATAGTTGGTAAAACAATACTCATCAGCACCTTTTACCAGTATACTTCTCATAATCTCTCTCTTATATATATATATATATATATATATAGAATATATATATATATATATATAGATATATATATTATAGATATAATATTTATACTACGTTATACATATGTACATCACTCTACGAGGGTAACTTTCTCACAGGACATTAATACAATAAATTATTCAGTTTCTATTCCTGGCGAGTCCACTCATCTTGCGTTATACAACATACACGGTGTAAGGTCCTCACACGGGCTAGTTCACACCTTCTCGATACATCGTGGACCAGTCAGACACCGTATTGTCACAGTGTACGGAAAAAACTTTCCAGTAACACACTGGCAGCGGTTTCCACCAACACTGTGGCAGAAGTCTCCAGCCACACGCTAACACCACTCCTCATGAGACGGCCAGCACTGTAGCACGCTAACACCACTCCTCATGAGACGGCCAGCACTGTAGCACCTAACACCGCTCCTCATGAGACGGCCAGCACTGTAGCACGCTAACACCGCTCCTCATGAGACGGCCAGCACTGTAGCACGCTAACACCGCTCCTCATGAGACGGCCAGCACTGTAGCACGCTAACACCGCTCCTCATGAGACGGCCAGCACTGTAGCACGCTAACACCGCTCCTCATAAGACGGCCAGCACTGTAGCACGCTAACACCACTCTCATAAGACGGCCAGCACTGTAGCACGCTAACAGCACTCCTCATAAGACGGCCAGTCCCCAGAGGCTCACATTAAAAGAATATCATCAGCGGCATATGCTACGTTGGCCAACAACTGCATTTAGAACTGCATTTAGAAACTTGTGTAAGGAATCGTTCAGGACCCTGTATACCACTTATGTCAGACCAATCCTGGAGTATGCAGCTCCAGCCTGGAGTCCATACCTAGTTAAACACGAAGATTCAGCGGTATGCCACCAGACTTGTCTCGGAACTGAGAGAAATGAGCTACGAGGAAAGGCTAAAGGAGTTGAAGCTCACATCCCTGGAAAGCTGAAGAGTAAGTAGAGACATGATAACCACCTACAAAATTCTCAGGGGAATTGACAGGGTGGACAAAGACACACTCTCCAGCACGGGTGGGACACGAACAAGGGGACACAGGTGGAAACTTAGTACCCAGATTAGCCACAGAGATGTTAGAAAGAATTTTTTGTGTCAGAGTTGTTAATAAATGGAATGCATTAGTCAGTGATGTGGTGGAGGCTGACTCCATACATAGTTTCAAATGTAGATATGATAGAGCCCAGTAGGCTCAGGAACCTGTACATCAGTTGATTGACGGTTGAGAGGCGGGACCAAAGAGACAAAGCTTAACCTCCGGAAGCACAACTAGGTGAGTACTGTCGTCTTGTAACTGCACTTGGCCTATCCCGGGTGCGTCGGTCGGTCCAACCACTTAATACTTCACACGTATAATAGACACACAGTCGCTACCGACGGCGGCTACTTGTTCTCACTGGAGCAAGTCGTGAGTTCCGGGCTGCCCTGGGTGGGCTGCCCTGGGTGAGCTGCCCTGGGTGGGCTGCCCTGGGTGGGCTGCCCTGGGTGGGCTGCCCTGGGTGGGCTGCCCTGGGTGAGCTGCCCTGGGTGAGCTGCCCTGGGTGAGCTGCCCTGGGTGGGCTGCCCTGGGTGAGCTGCCCTGGGTGGGCTGCCCTGGGTGAGCTGCCCTGGGTGAGCTGCCCTGGGTGAGCTGCCCTGGGTGGGCTGCCCTGGGTGGGCTGCCCTGGGTGAGCTGCCCTGGGTGGGCTGCCCTGGGTGAGCTGCCCTGGGTGGGCTGCCCTGGGTGAGCTGCCCTGGGTGGGCTGCCCTGGGTGAGCTGCCCTGGGTGGGCTGCCCTGGGTGGGCTGCCCTGGGTGAGCTGCCCTGGGTGAGCTGCCCTGGGTGGGCTGCCCTGGGTGAGCTGCCCTGGGTGGGCTGCCCTGGGTGAGCTGCCCTGAGTGGGCTGCCCTGGGTGAGCTGCCCTGGGTGAGCTGCCCTGGGTGGGCTGCCCTGGGTGGGCTGCCCTGGGTGAGCTGCCCTGGGTGAGCTGCCCTGGGTGGGCTGCCCTGGGTGAGCTGCCCTGGGTGAGCTGCCCTGGGTGAGCTGCCCTGGGTGAGCTGCCCTGGGTGGGCTGCCCTGGGTGAGCTGCCCTGGGTGGGCTGCCCTGGGTGAGCTGCCCTGGGTGAGCTGCCCTGGGTGGGCTGCCCTGGGTGAGCTGCCCTGGGTGGGCTGCCCTGGGTGGGCTGCCCTGGGTGAGCTGCCCTGGGTGGGCTGCCCTGGGTGAGCTGCCCTGGGTGGGCTGCCCTGGGTGAGCTGACCTCTAGAGCTCTAGATACTCTCCTCACCACATCTGCGGCCATACAAGTCATTAACAAGATAGTAAGTACAGAAGGATATGTTCATATAATAACAGCCTTTCACCGGGAAACAGACAATATGATCGGGTGCACGCAATAGATGGCGTTGATGTCGTCACCTCCCTCACCAGAGGGCTTCATCATCGACCCATCGCCTAAATGAATGGAGATCAGCAGTATTTCACAGATGTTGACCTTGCTATTCCTGCCCCAACAGACGGCGTTGTCCTCATCACACCTGATGACTTGGGTGTGGAGTGCATTTCCACAGTTGGTGTTGATATCGCCACACCTGATATCCTTCCTCCCTCCCCCCTACCGGGACGAGATTGTGATGATCATTAAATGTATTTCCATCATTATAGTTGTTGGGGCACTGGCCGGAGGCACCCTGGTCTGGCCGGAGGCAGCAGTGTCTGGTCTGGCCGCTGGCAGCAGTGCCAGGTCTGGCCGGAGGCAGCAGTGTCTGGTCTGGCCGGTGGCAGCAGTGCCAGGTCTGGCCGGTGGCAGCAGTGTCAGGTCTGGCCGGTGGCAGCAGTGCCAGGTCTGGCCGGTGGCAGCAGTGTCTGGTCTGGCCGGTGGCAGCAGTGTCTGGTCTGGCCGATGGCAGCAGTGCCAGGTCTGGCCGGTGGCAGCAGTGTCAGGTCTGGCCGGTGGCAGCAGTGCCAGGTCTGGCCGGTGGCAGCAGTGTCAGGTCTGGCCGGTGGCAGCAGTGCCAGGTCTGGCCGGTGGCAGCAGTGTCAGGTCTGGCCGGTGGCAGCAGTGCCAGGTCTGGCCGGTGGCAGCAGTGCCAGGTCTGGCCGGTGGCAGCAGTGTCAGGTCTGGCCGGTGGCAGCAGTGTCAGGTCTGGCCGGTGGCAGCAGTGTCAGGTCTGGCCGGTGGCAGCAGTGCCAGGTCTGGCCGGTGGCAGCAGTGCCAGGTCTGGCCGGTGGCAGCAGTGCCAGGTCTGGCCGGTGGCAGCAGTGGCTGGTCTGGCCGGTGGTAGCAGTGGCTGGTCTGGCCGGTGGTAGCAGTGGCTGGTCTGGCCGGTGGCAGCAGTGTCAGGTCTGGCCGGTGGCAGCAGTGCCAGGTCTGGCCGGTGGCAGCAGTGACTGGTCTGGCCGGTGGCAGCAGTGCCAGGTCTGGCCGGTGGCAGCAGTGCCAGGTCTGGCCGGTGGCAGCAGTGTCAGGTCTGGCCGGTGGCAGCAGTGCCAGGTCTGGCCGGTGGCAGCAGTGACTGGTCTGGCCGGTGGCAGCAGTGCCAGGTCTGGCCGGTGGCAGCAGTGCCAGGTCTGGCCGGTGGCAGCGGTGCCAGGCCTGGCCGGTGGCATACTCAGCTGGGTAATGAGTCTGGGGCTTGAATACAAATGAGTGTTGGCCGGGGTTCATTACCCCCGAGCTGAACTCGTAAAGTAGAGACTCACTCGTTTCTCTAATTATGGCACACGTGACACGACCACCTGTGGCATACCTGGTGTAACATACCTGGTGTAGCATTCCTGGTGTGGTATACCTGGTGTAGCATACCTGGTGTGGCATACCTGGTGTAGCATACCTGGTGTGGTATACCTGGTGTAGCATACCTGGTGTGGCATACCTGGTGTAGCATACCTGGTGTGGTATACATGGTGTGCCATACCTGGTGTGGTATACATGGTGTGCCATACCTGGTGTGGCATACCTGT
>WNGS01072847.1:17100603-17122427 GCA_020271785.1 Procambarus virginalis
GGTTAGGTTCTGTTGGCGATTATTTGTATTTGTTGTACGTGGGTGAAGCATTTACAGCGTTGTGGTTCGAACAAAAGTCTTCAGTGAAGCACTTGTTCCGGATATGTTCGAACGTCAGCAGTTGTGAGTCGTGTGTAGACTGTTTTTCATTCATAAACAGGGGGTGTGGCGGGTGCATGGAATGGACTTTGGGTCTTTGTTTATGACGACGGGCTGATAACTCGTGTAGTTCTAAGCAATATGTTTAATGAATGAAGTAATATGAACTTCATGTTAAATTAACGGGCTGAACGGTTCGTGAACGGCTCTTCATTCCCGAGAGCAGCCGTGCTCCAATAGACATTTTGGTAATTTCATTAATGAATATAATTGTACCCAGCTTTAATGTTAATGGCTTAGGTATAATCTGCCTTGGTAATTATTGTTATATCGCGCTACTTCAGTTGATCTACTTATTAACATTAAGATAGAGATACAGGAGATTGTATGCACCTACTCTAGACCATATAGAGGGTTACTTTGTCTGTGTCAAGATCACGCTATATGATATTAAATAGCTGCAGCTCGCAGGATGTTTAGCCTTATGGGTAGTTGATGAGTGGGCCTTCTGCCAAGTTTGGGTCATTAATATACCACCAAGAACACGGGAGTGAATGGACTGTGGTTTGCGTGCATTTCACGGGCACGTAGTGAATGGACGCACACCATCGAGTCACTCACACCGGCAGGTCTCAAAGGTTTATTGACGGGACATTTACTAACATAATGTAAGATATCCTTTTTTTTACTATTATTAATACACGAGGTACATCTGCATTAGTGCAGCTACCCTAGACTATATGAAGTGGAGTGCAATGTGTCAAAAAAGCTAACTAGGTGATGTTAAAAAATCCTCATCACACAGGATGGTTAGTCATACAGAGGCATGTGATAGGCAGTTTGCACTGGCAGACACCAGAAGCATTTTGAGGATATCATCAACACAAGAGTGAATAAGGTAGCAGTGGTAATGAAAGTCCCCATCTCGCAGGATGGTTAGTCATACAGGGCCATATGTTTAGTAGCCTGCACTGGCAAATTTTGGGTACACTGTGAGGATATCTTCAAGAATACGAGAATGAATAAAGTAATTGCAAAGCTCCAGGTACCTCATGCCAACTGGTCTGAAAGGTCTAATAACTGGGCATTCAGTGATGTAGTGCGGGAGATCATGCCGTAGTTCCTGCTCACAGAGTTTACACCTGGAGTGCTCAGGATTGGGAGATCGTCACCTGCAGCCACCTGCCACATGCAAGAGATCATTTTGCATGATGGAGGCATAGTCTACGGATATCATTACCCGGATTTCATTACTTCGGCGATAGGATGAGACTTTCATCCCATCGCCGATAATGTTAGAGAATAATGTTATTTTATAAAACAACCCAATTAGTTTTTTTTTAATAAACAGACTTTTTGTTGGCAAGGTTAACATTGCAGTTTGTTGTGACCAGCTTAATCCTTCATTATGTAGTGTGCTTGAGCTGGGTCATGTGGTGTTGTGGTAGATAATCTCGCACAACACTGCTAGGGCTCCTCTCCTTCTAAAAGAATTGGGGTCGGGTGTGTTCAGCAGATGGCGTCGACATTGTCACGGTAAAATAACTCGGCAAATTAGGCCTCAAATCGTCTTGCATGTGGAGAGTTTTATCTTAAATTAGCTTAGCGTGAATTAAACAAAAATTGTTTTAAAGAGATTAAAAAGAAATTATCTTTGTCAAAAGTAATGGAAGTCGAGGGAGTCAATTGTGTAATGGCCAGGGACGCTATGTTGGCCTTGTTGGCCAGGCGGCCACTGTATCACCCTGGCCAGAGTACACCTTCCCGGGGGGGAGTGTAATGAAAAGGAGTCCTGGTCGAGGACCGGGCCGCGGGGACGCTAAGCCCCGAAATCTTGTCAAGATAACCCTAGTCAGGATATGGACGGGGGGTGGGGGGGGGGGAGGATCACCCGGGCCAGGGACCACCTTCCTCCAGGGAACCTTGGTCATTAAAATCTAATTCTCGTTATTTATTTTTTTAATTCTTCAGGCTTTGGTGAAAGAATTTAATTTGACTGTCAAGGAAAACTGCTTTAATATGAGGAACTAAAGCGCACGCGCGCGCGTGTGTGTGGGTGGGGGCGAAGGGGTCGTAAGCGCACGTGCGTGTGTTTGAGGGATGGTTTGCGTGCATTTCGGTGCAGCCGTCTGCTGGTGTAGCAGTGTGGGCGCCCATCCTGGGCCTGTCTACTTGTGGTCTGGTGACGGGGTTGTCTCTCAGGCGCGCGGGCACCATCTATACCCACTTGGGAGATGGTCTTGGGCTCACCCTCAAGATTACTTTAAGTGGTGACGGGCCGCCACGAGGGTGACGGGCCGCCACGAGGGTGACGGGCCGCCACGAGGGTGACGGGCCGCCACGAGGGTGACGGGCCGCCACGAGGGTGACGGGCCGCCACGAGGGTGACGGGCCGCCACGAGGGTGACGGGCCGCCACGAGGGTGACGGGCCGCCACGAGGGTGACGGGCCGCCACGAGGGTGACGGGCCGCCACGAGGGTGACGGGCCGCCACGAGGGTGACGGGCCGCCACGAGGGTGACGGGCCGCCACGAGGGTGACGGGCCGCCACGAGGGTGACGGGCCGCCACGAGGGTGACGGGCCGCCACGAGGGTGACGGGCCGCCACGAGGGTGACGGGCCGCCACGAGGGTGACGGGCCGCCACGAGGGTGACGGGCCGCCACGAGGGTGACGGGCCGCCACGAGGGTGACGGGCCGCCACGAGGGTGACGGGCCGCCACGAGGGTGACGGGCCGCCACGAGGGTGACGGGCCGCCACGAGGGTGACGGGCCGCCACGAGGGTGACGGGCCGCCACGAGGGTGACGGGCCGCCACGAGGGTGACGGGCCGCCACGAGGGTGACGGGCCGCCACGAGGGTGACGGGCCGCCACGGAAAGGGAGGCTGCACGACGGACGTAGGAAAGGGAGGGAAGTGGACGTAGAATGAGGTAGGGAGGAAGGAAGGGAAGATGAAGCGATAGAGGTAGAGAATGAATGAAGAGGTCAAGACATTGATGAAGGCTGCGTAGTGTATGCTGCACTGGGAGGGGGGTCGTCCAGGACAAGTGTAGTGTATGCTGCACTGGGAGGGGAGGCGTCCAGGACAAGTGTAGTGTATGCTGCACTGGGAGGGGGCGTCCAGGACAAGTGTAGTGTATGCTGCACTGGGAGGGGAGGCGTCCAGGACAAGTGTAGTGTATGCTGCACTGGGAGGGGGCGTCCAGGACAAGTGTAGTGTATGCTGCACTGGGAGGGGGGCGTCCAGGACAAGTGTAGTGTATGCTGCACTGGGAGGGGAGGCGTCCAGGACAAGTGTAGTGTATGCTGCACTAGGAGGGGAGGCGTCCAGGACAAGTGTAGTGTATGCTGCACTGGGAGGGGAGGCGTCCAGGACAAGTGTAGTGTATGCTGCACTGGGAGGGGGGCGTCCAGGACAAGTGTAGTGTATGCTGTACTGGGAGGGGGGGCGTCCAGGACAAGTGTAGTGTATGCTGTACTGGGAGGGGGGCGTCCAGGACAAGTGTAGTGTATGCTGCACTGGGAGGGGGGCGTCCAGGACAAGTGTAGTGTATGCTGTACTGGGAGGGGGGCGTCCAGGACAAGTGTAGTGTATGCTGCACCGGGAGGGGGGCGTCCAGGACAAGTGTAGTGTATGCTGTACTGGGAGGGGAGGCGTCCAGGACAAGTGTAGTGTGTGCTGCACTGTGTAGTGTATGCTGTACTGGGAGAGGGGCGTCCAGGACAAGTGTAGTGTATGCTGCACTGTGTAGTGTATGCTGTACTGGGAGGGGGGCGTCCAGGACAAGTGTAGTGTATGCTGCACTGGGAGGGGGGGGCGTCCTGGACAAGTGTAGTGTATGCTGCACTGGGAGGGGGGGGCGTCCAGGACAAGTGTAGTGTATGCTGCACTGGGAGGGGGGCGTCCAGGACAAGTGTAGTGTATGCTGCACTGGGAGGGGGGCGTCCAGGACAAGTGTAGTGTATGCTGCATTAGGAGGGGAGGCGTCCAGGACAAGTGTAGTGTATGCTGCACTAGGAGGGGAGGCGTCCAGGACAAGTTTAGTGTATGCTGCACTGTGTAGTGTATGCTGCACTAGGAGGGGAGGCGTCCAGGACAAGTGTAGTGTATGCTGCACTGGGAGGGGAGGCGTCCAGGACAAGTGTAGTGTATGCTGCACTGGGAGGGGGGCGTCCAGGACAAGTGTAGTGTATGCTGCACTGGGAGGGGAGGCGTCCAGGACAAGTGTAGTGTATGCTGCACTGGGAGGGGGGCATCCAGGACAAGTGTAGTGTATGCTGCTCCCTCCTAGACCCGTCTCTTTCCGTGACGGGGCCCCACACGTGTTATCCCCGTGTGCGATACCTTCTGCGGTCTACCATTCCATATATTTCCACCCGTCTGTTATGCGTAGAATATAACCGATAAAGTATAGTGGAGGTGGTCTGGAGTCTTACGTGTTCGACGCAGATATTCCTGGCACTCTGGAATTGTCCTTACGAGCATCGTAAACATTTCCAGGAGCTGCTCTCCTCTCCCTGGAATGCTAACAGAAAAGATTTTCTGATTTGGAGAGGCGATCCGCGGAAATATTTTCCAGATAATTTTTGTGGGGTAGGAATTTATCGAATTGTGAAGAGCTTGAGCTATCGCCTTGTTGAGTTGTAAGTTTGGAAAGTTGTATTAAACGTGTTGTGTTGGTGTTGTGACAAGGTCAGTGGGTGCCCTCGCCCGCTCTGTCTTCATGTTTACATTTGCATAATTTACTCTGCATTCCTTAATATGCAGAATATTTAGTTTTATTTTTTTTATGAAGAGGGAAATCTTCTGAAGGTCTGTTGACCAATGCGAGGCAGCTTCTGTGTATTCCTACTAATCTCGTATGTGTATGTATGTATATATGTGTATGAATTTATTTATATTAGTGTATACTGGTAGCAGGTTTTCATTTAGACATGTTTAAGATAATATTACTGCGTATTCCGTGTTATGTTCTCGTTTATAGCCTCTTTTAGTAAGCGTGGAACAAAGATGACATTTGGAGAAATCATACTCTCCAAATGCTTTAGGGCGGGGAGGGTGGGACAGGGCAACGGCGGAGGAATTCACTGAGCAGATACACAAAATAGAGAATATCTCTGATAACTAGCAAACATAGTTCCAGAAATCGTCCTTGGAGATTTCAATCTACCCGGTTTAAAATGGAGAGCAATAATATCATAGCAGGAAACCAACCTGGAAATAATCAACTGCAGGTCGGAGAACTGTTGAGATTCTGTGACAAATTCTCGCTCAACAACAGATTACAGAACCCACTAGGAGCGAAATACACTACACATGATATTTTCAAACCATGTTGAACTAACCAGACATATTACATTCTCAGATCAACCCGTCCTCACACTTGGCTGTTTAAAGCAGCAGCCGTCCTCAACAGACGCATTCATCAATTTTAACGCATTGCGTATTAAAAATTAGTGTGTTCTCGTATATAAATTATTATTATACATAAAAATTATATGTATAGTCAGGAGTAAGTTAGGTTAGGTGTTTAGGTTCTGTTGGCGATTATTTGCATATGTAGTACGTGGGTGAAGCATTTACAGCGTTGTGGTTCGAACAAAATTCGTCAGTGAAGCACTTGTTCCGGAAGTGTTTAGACGTCAGCAGTTGACTCGTGTGTCAGCCCGTCCTCCAAACAGACCCAAAAGTGATTCCATGCACCCGCCAAACCCCCTGTTTATGAGTGAAAAACGGTTTACACACGACTCGCAACTGATTTCGTTCGAACACTTCTGGAACAAGTGCTTCACTGAGGAATTTTGTTTGAACCCCAACGCTGTAAATGCTTCACCCACGTACTACAAATAATCGCCAACAGAACCTAAACACCTAACCTAACCTATGCCTATATATGCACAATATGCTAATATCCTATAATATTGATTTATATTCGAGAAAATTCCTGCTATGAATGAACAGCATGTAAAAATGCGTCTGTGGGGGTCGACCGCTGGATGGAATGGACTTTGGTTGAGGACAGGTTACCTGCGTAAACCGTTTTTCATTAATAAACAGGTGGTTTGGCGGGTTCAAAGACCTAAAAACTTTGGGTCTTTGTTTGGAGGACGGGTTGTTTATAGAATTGTGGTTCGATCAGAGGACGTGAGCGAAGCACTTGTTCCGGACGTGTTCGGACGTAACCAGTTGAGTCGTGTGTAACAACCCGTCCTCGGACCAAATCCATTCCATCCGCGGTCGACCCCACAGACTCATTCATGAATTTTTACATGCTGTTCATTCTAAACAGGAATTTTATCAAATATTAATTAATATTATTTTGTTATTAGCATATTGTACATATTTAGGAACTGGTTAGGTTAAGTGTTTAGGTTCTGTTGGCGATTATTTGCATTTCTAGTACGTGGGTGAAGCATTTGGGTGATTTGCGATTTGAACACAACCCGTCCTCGACTCAAGTCCATTACATTCAGCGGTCGACCCCACAGACGCATTCATAAATTTTAACATGCTGTTCATTCAAAACGGGAATTTTCTCAAGTATAAATTAATATTATAATATATTAGCATATTGTGTATAAATAGGCATAGGATAGGTTAGGTCAGGTGTTTAGGTTCTGCTGGCGATTATTTGTATTTGTAGTACGTGGGTGAAGCATTTACAACTTTGTGGTTCGAACAAAATTCGTCAGTGAAGCACTTGTTCCGGAAATGTTCGAACGTCAGCAGTTGTGAGTCGTGTGTAAACCGTTTTTCATTCATAAACAGCGGGTTTGGCGGGTGGATGGAATCACTTTTGGATCTTTGTTTGGAGGACGGGCTGTTGAACAATATTCGTTAGCAATGCACTTATTCCGGAAGTGTTCGAACGTTATCAGTTGAGTCGTGTGTAAACCGCTTTTCATTCATAATGAACAGGGGGTTTGGCGGCTGGATTAACGAGATTGGATCTTTGTATGCGAGGACGGACTGCTCAGATACTATATACTCAGACCATAAGCTCTTTGAAGTACAAACTAACATTAATAACAGTAGTAGGTCAAAGAGAACCAACAAGCGAGAAGGGTTATTCAATCAATTAAATTTCAACAGTAAGAGGATCGACTGGGAAAAAATAAATATAGACTTTGCAAACATTCAATGGGAGACGGTCTTAAGCGACAAAACTCCCACATCGGGAATAGCTCAACTGACAGCTGAAGCTTACAAGGCCTGCCTGAAGCACGTGCCTGTGAGGAGGGTCAGAAAGAGGACCACTCTTGAAAGAGAACGCAGACGACTGTACAGGAGAAGGAAAACAATCACGGAAATTCTTAAACAGACACGACTATCACAGGAAATGAACATAAATCTAAACAGGGAGATTGAAGAAACAGAGCAGACGTTGAAGCGATCATAAGAGTCTGAGGAAATGGAATTGGAACAGAAAGCTGTACAAGAGATAAAAAAAAAAAAAATGTTTTCTCGCATTCAAAATTTAAAACTTCCACAAGTATTGGACCTTTTCTTACAAATGAAAGTTCGTACAAGAGGACAACAAAGAAATTAGTGAAATTCTAAAAGGCCAGTATGAGGCTATGTTTACCACACTGTTATGATCCCAGGTAGCCTGAAGAACGAGTCTACGCCAATGAGAGTTATTCCACATAGGAGACCTAATAGAGAGATCAGAGAAAAGACATACATACATATAATATATATGCATGCATGCAATTAATGTCGGTGACTAATTTTAGACTATGAGCAGATGATGAAACGTGTAAATAATTGACATGGAGGGAAATGTCGATATTATGCTGACAAGATATGAGGCTCGCAGGACCTCTTGACCCCACTTGAGTCGGAACTGTCATCAGAGGTGGATGTATTGTGTTGATCTCCTACAATGAGGAAGAATATAGTCCCCTGTGTTTGTGCTGGAGTGAAGAATACTTGTCTGCAAGTGTGAGGAAGCTGTTGGGGACTTAGTACACCATCTCTCTGTGAATTTGATAATTAGAGGCGGCCTGGAAGTGAGTGTTTGGCCGCGCTTTGGTGAAACTAATTGTTGTACCTTCAAGAGGAAGGAAGGGAGCTGGCGTTTCTGTTGTGGACTCAAGTCAGGGACTGCAGGAAGCTTTGTGAAGCAGCCCTGAAGCATTTTTGTGGGCGACCTGTGAGCGTCATTGTTGAGGATCGGGACCTGGCGCCAGATTCACGAAAGCACTTACGAACCTGTACACCTTTTCTTAATCTTTGGCGGCTTTGTTTACAATTATTAAACAGTTAATGAGCTCCGAAGCACCAGGAGGCTGTTTATAACAGTAATAACAGTTGATTGGCAAGTTTTCATGCTTGTAAACTGTTTAATAAATGTAACCAAAGCCGTCAAAGACTGAGGAAAGATGTACACGTTCGTAAGTACATGCGTAACTGTTTCGTGAATCTGGCTCCTGAGCGCCCTGGCATCAGATAAATTCTGCGGTTGGTTTGGAGGGAGGAGTTGATGGAAGAACAACGAGGCCAGTGTTGGAGTCGCACCCCTAAATATGTGAAGTTGAACCCCCTCTCCAAGATCAAGAGGCGTACAGCGTGATCTGAACAAACTTCAAGCACTCCAGAGTTCATTGTTGGTGGACCGACGGTGGCGGGAGAGTGGCTGCCGAGGTCGGTTGTCTGTTCCGGCAGAGAGTGGTTGGGGGACGTTGTCCACCTGTACCCAAGTAACAGTCTGGTGCAGCAACCACACCTCTCTTTGGAAGTTTAAGTTCCATAAGCCCCAACCCCCTCAGGTCCAGAACAACACCAATAAACAACATGAAAGTTGAAGATCCAGAAGCTTCTTTATGAATGACATCAAAGCTGCAGATAATATAACTGATATTAACACGAACTCAGAAGACTTTGAAAGAGAAATTGACATCATGTCCATGTACTCAGCTCCTGACTCATTATATTAATAAAGAAATGTAAATTACCAATAGCGCGAGCGCACAGCGTAATAAGGAGAAAGAGCCTGGACACAGGGGGAGATACCAGCATCACTTAAATCTGCAGATATAGCTCCTCTGCACAAGGGAGGTAGTAAAGCTTTGGCAAAAAATTATAGACCAGCTGCACTAACATCTCTCTCAGTTTTTTGAAAGAGTGATTAGGGATCAAATTTCCAGTTTTATGGAAAATAATGAACTACACAACCCAGGACAACATGGGTTTAGAGCGGGAAGATCCTGTCTGTCACAGTTACTTGACCACTATGACAAAATACAGAAGTCTTAGAAGAAAAGCAAAATGCTGATGTTGAATACACTGACTTTGCAAAGGCATTCATCAAATGTGACCATGAAGTGATAGCCCATAAAATGAAATAATAGGAATAACGGGTAATGTGGGGCGTTGGATTTTCAACTTTGACCGTCACTCTCTGCATTGTTTGACAATAAAATAAGATAAAGACCAAATACAATGAAAAGCTCTGTACCTCGGGGCACAGTCCTTGCACAACTAATATTTAAAAACAATTTCTCGGATATAGCCATAAATGGTAGTCATAGTTTCGTGTCATCCTTTGCAGATGATACAAAAAAACAATGAAAATTGCCTCTGTAAAAGACATTCAAACCTGAAGGCAGATATTAAGTCTTCGATTGGGCTACTGAAAGTAACATGATTGTGAGAGTATATTCCCTGGTCACAGCAAACACACACATGTGTGCCGAGTGTCCCCCTCCACACTCACTGGATGCCAGATTTGAGATGTTCCATGTATCCGTATACACATCATGGCCCCACCTCGGGCCTCAAATGTGTAATGACCAATTTTTACACACAAGTCTAACACCGCGCTGGGCGCAGGAATGTGAGAGTATATCTGGTTAAGGGGATGTGGATTCGAAAGTTTGCCTAGACCAACCCGTGAATACAGTCTGGTGGCGTGAGCAAGACGCCAGAGATCTAAGTACTGCAGGTGAAGATGAAGGGCAGAGCGGTCTTCATTGTCACAAGCCATACTAGACCTTCCTCACGTGGGTCGTTCTCTCTGCAACTTGCTTGCAAGCAAATCTAGCAGATAGTGGGTGGTTTCTCACACCAAATTTTAATTTAATGATTGGGGTTATGGGGGCTGGAACCTGGGCCAACTCAAATCAATGACATAGTAGCAAATGCGTGAGGAAAGATGGGGGTGGGGGGAGTGGAGTACTGCATAATGAGGAATGACATCAAAGGCACGAGTCTTAGGAAAAAATAAGTTTATTCAACAACTTGACTACTACAGTGACCACATTCTTTGTTACTCAAGAGTGTCACTTTAACAAGTGTCAGACACATCGCAGCAGGTCTCCGGACCCGCCACTCTGGTGCAGAGAGACCAACTGTCTCGACCTTGTGGACAGGTCATGAACAACAGTGAACCACTCCACCAACACACAATAACTCGCGTAAAGAATACTCAAGTAATGTCAGACATTCAGCAACAAAAACAACACCAGTTAATGATATACTTCATTAATGTCACCAAGACATACAATTACAGTGAATGAATTTACCTTAATTCTTCTGTCACTCAGGCAGATAACACTCGAGTACAATCAATTAAATTACGCTAACAGTCACACCCACAGTCAACAATTCAAAGATAATTGACAACAATTCCGTTAATCACTGTCACACAGTCAACAATCAATTTATCACAATTACGTTAATTACACACTGTCCGTCAGACAATTACCAATCAATGAGTTATGTTAAATATATTATTTCACTCTTCAATAATTAAAATAATAATTATTGCCTGTCACACAGAGTAGCCAATAACACGATGTCACATGACAACACAACACAATGAACATAACAATATAAACTTGTGACAAAGACAACCGCTAATTACGCCACTTAAGTGTCACTCAGTCGACCGTAGTAACCAAACACACTCAATACTTGCTGCAATAGATGCTAAAGAATCCTATCTCTCATATTACAATATTATTCACACACACAACACACCCGTCACTCACTCACTCTAGTAACTCAACACTCGAAAGGTTAGAGCTGTCACTTGTGACGGAGTACACTTTCACACACTCATTGGGTACTAAAACAGACCAAACTCGCTGCGAGGTAATACTCTGATGATCTGAGATCGAGTGATTACTGGTCACCAGAACTATGTGAACATATAAATAATTCGAGATTTCGTACTTGCATGCGGCTTCACACCTGTCACTGATGACGTCTCTGGTGGCAGGTAGACTGTAGATATGAGCGAGGGAACCCAGCACTGTGTTCACCATAATGCGGGAATATGGGTCAAACCTCCAGCGCTCCGGATGGTCAATCCTGGTGTACGGTGCTGCAATACGCTAGCCTTGCAAATCCCCTCTCACATGACCCTCAATAGTTCTAGTGCAATTTGCAATATTCACTCAGTCTTTACACAATTAAATCCCAAACTTCTCAGCACGGTTTTGGCATGTTTACTTCAGACACCCACACATACACTTCCCGTTTTCTATTGTGGTGGTGCAGTACACACCCGCCACACTACCACACCTGGAGGGACGGCATCGTGCCACACCCTCCTCGCCCCAACCCGTTCTCGCACTTGCTTAAGTTAATATCTTGCTTATAAATAAGTGCATATGCGACATACTAATTTTTTGTGAATATTTGAGTTTACCTTGAAATGGTGAATAGTAAACCACAACCTAACCTAACTTCTTAGTATGTTAAGATATTACAATTAGTACTGAACCTATACCTATAATGATATTAGTTTTATAAAAATAATAAAACAAAACTAAAATATTTAAATAAATTTTAAAGTAACTCAGGATATTGTCGAATTTTGTATAAAATTTCTATTGTTTAATAAAACTGAGAGGAAACGTTTGTGCCTTGGAAAAAAATATGGCTTGGAATATGTCACATACGTACTTATTTATAAGCGAAATAGTGACTATAAGCAAAAAGTCATGTATGTGCAGTCATGTGCGAGAGCAGGTTGCTCGCCCACACCCACCACACACCTGGAGGCAGGGCATGGTGCCAAACCCTCCTCGCCCACACCCGCCACACTACCACACACCTGGAGGCAGGGCATGGTGCCACACCCTCCTCGCCCACACCCCCACACTACCACACATCTGGAGGCAGGGCATGGTGCCACACCCTCCTCGCCCACACCCCCACACTACCACACATCTGGAGGCAGGGCATGGTGCCACACCCTCCTCGCCCACACCCCCCACCCACCACACATCTGGAGGCAGGGCATGGTGCCACACCCTCCTCGCCCACACCCCCACACTACCACACATCTGGAGGCAGGGCATGGTGCCACACCTCCTCGCCCAATTCCCACACGACCACACACTTGGAGGCAGGGCATGGTGCCACACCCTCCTCGCCCTCACCCCCACACTACCACACACCTGGAGGCAGGGCATGGTGCCACACCCTCACCCCACACTACCACACCTTCACTAACGCTCACAAAGTTTTAACACTCCTGGGATATTTCACTACATTGTTTCCTACAGTTGATCACTGCTATATGGACAGTCACTCCTCTCGTCAACCTGTCCTCTTAAAAATAACGTCGCTTTTGGCCAATTCAATTGTTTGCCCGTATGGCCGAAAGTGGACGTAATTTGAAAATGAAAAAAAAATGAAAATAAATTTGGGAATTTTTTTTTTCAACAACAGTAAGTTAAGGGTCCTCTGATAGGTTAGGTGGGCAGGAAATTCCCATAACGTTTCAAAACGTTATGAAAAACAAAAATTGAAAGTTTCCTCTTCTAACCTTATCAACTAAGCCGAACGACTCAAACAGAAAACGGAACAGTACGTCACTTTTGTGAGTCGATTTCATTTCAAACTACGTCCAAATTTGTCCATAGCGCGCATACCAGCGAAAAGTGACGTTATTTTTAAGAGGACGGGTTGCTCACCGATTCACCTCACTTATTTCCCTCTCTCCCTCCCGCCCCCATACCCAGCCACTTGGGCTGGACGGTAGAGCGACGGTCTCGCTTCATGCAGGTTGGCGTTCAGTCCCCGACCGTCCAAGTGGTTGGGCACCATTCCTTCCCGCCGTCCCATCCCATATCCTTATCCTGACCCCTTCCAAGTGCTATATAGTCTTAATGACTTGGCGCTTTCCCCCTGATAGTTCCTTTCCCTTCCGCCCCCCTCTCTCTTTCTCTTTCGAGAGAGAGGAGGAGAGAGAGAGAGAGAGAGGGGGGGGGAGGCGGTGGGTGAAGGAAGGGAAGGGGGGGAGGCGGTGGGTGAAGGAAGGGGGGGGGGGGGAGGAACCACCGCCAAAGATGAAGGCAATTCAGGAACCTTTAAAAGTGTGCTGATATTTCTAAGCTTGTTAATTACTGTGGATGGGGAGGGGGGCGGGCAGGAAATATCAATCAAGTGGAGAAGCCATTCGTGAAACACGGTGGGGGGGGGGTAGTGGGTGGTGGGGGGGGGGTTGGTGGTGGGGGCGGGGTGGGGGGGTTGTGGTTGGCGGGGTGGGGGGGGGTGTGGTGGGCGGGGGGGGGCGGTGGTGTGGGGGGGGGGGGTTGCATCCCGTCCTCTCGTGCGCATCGTTAGTAAACGAGTTGAGGAGGATGGTGTCAGGGCTGACCTTATCCTCCAGCAGGTTGAGGAGGATGGTGTCAGTTTCTCCTCATGGCGGCAGAAACGTAGGGAAAATGTTGACGTTTAGTAAAGAGTGAAGAAGGCCGTGCAGAGGCAAGATGGGTCCCCAGCAGGGCCGAGGCATCGACCATGGTTCAAAGATAGGCACCCTGATTAGTGAAGATGATTACAGTGATGAAGTTGGTCGTGAGTAGTGTAGATTGTTGTGTTGCAGGTTGTGTGTAGTGTAGATGGTTCGAGTGAGGAAGATAATGGGTAGGAAAAGATGGTTAGTGATAAAGTAGTGTAGTGGCCTCCTTCACCCGAGCCCCACCACCGGGTACTCTAGTATAGTACGTGAACTATATTAGGACGTGGTTTACTACATAGATTTCCTTATTGCCTTCTTCCTCACTCCCTTAACAAAATAAAAAGTATTAGTGATTTTTTTTGGAGGGGGGGGGGGGTGAACAGTCCATATTTTGTACTTCCATCCATAGTAGGTATATGTACTATCATGTTTGGGCGAGAGGTTGAGAGTAGCAACCATGGTGAGAGGCCCGGGTCAACCTGTGTGGTTGGTGGAGTAGATCTAGCGAGACAGGTCGTGAATGTTCAGGACTATCAGAACCGTTGTTACCGCTGCCAAGATGGTTATTGTAGTAAGAGTGTGGCGGGTCTGTCGTGCGTGCTCTCCCCTCGCTAGTGGTCCAGGTCACTAATAACCTCACCCGCACCCCTCATGCCTCTACATATGTGGCGTCTAGTGAGAGCTGCAAGCGTACAGTGGCTCATAATTGGCCATTCTTTGCAACCTGTATTGTTTTTAATTTTAGGTTTTGCAATAAAGCATTATTTATGATAGTTGCCACGGGCCCACTCCACGTTGAGCAGTGTTATTGATAACGTGATGTTTCCACAGTCTCTTAATTAACGGGTGATAAACGGAGTGTCTTAACACAACCGTTAAGGCAAGGGACTCTTGGGTCTCCCACCATTACTGGCCTCCATTCTTCTACCCCCCCTCCCCACTGTCTGATTAATGGCGTCTGGGGGGGGGAATGACAATAACCTTTCACAAATTAATGGGAGTGGGTGTTCTAGAAGGCTTATTATTGGGGATGGGGAGTGGGGGAGGGGGTGTTGTTTCTGGGAGAGCCCCTCTGTGGTGCCTCCTTGCCGTGGTGAGGGGCTCACGTACACCTCCCTGGGACCGGTGTGGGTTGCCTTTGCCCCCTCTCCTGCCCCCTTCTTTGGGTGGTGTACGTGCAGAAGGGCACCATGTAGGGGCCTTGCAAGCCATCGGACCGCTCGCTGGGGGGCGCCTGAAGTGGATGGTGGGTGTCCAGGCTGGGGCGATAGGGGGAATGGGGTCTTGGCGCCAGTGTGGGAGAATGGACGATGTAGTAGGACTCCCCTGTTGAAAAGGGGAGCACCGCTGGGGACGACGCACCCTTCCTGCACTGGCCCGCGCTCGCCTCCCTGGCTGCCCTGGTAGGTGGTATCCCGTGGTTCCAGGTCCCAAACTTTTAGATTAATTGATGCATGGTTGACGACACCACTTCTCTTACCCAGACTCATGGGGTGGGCGATCAGACCCCTGGGTCAGATGTACTGGAAGACCATGCTCTGTAGCCCCCGCTACAGGGCCCGGTTTAGGACCAGACCGGACTACTATTCCCTGCTCCCCTCCCTCTGTGGTAGGGCCGAGCCCCAAGCCCTCTGTGGTGACTGTCTCTTCCCCTTGTACGGCTCCATCTCTCATTGTGACTACTGCGCCTTATGACCCCCTCTCTAGGGGTTCTCACCGCCGTCTCCGCCACGGCCGCTCTCGTATCTCCCTTCCCATACTAATTTGTACCACACCTTGTTTGGTCCTGCTATGTGGACTAAGTACTTTGACCTCCATCCTTTAGATTCAACTCCTCCAGACGATTTTTCCCTTCATAGGCATCTTGTAGATTCCGTAGATGCCTCTGTTACTTTCAACCCCACCCATCTCGATACATGTGTTGTTGCTGCTCCTCCTCAGGATGCAGCCACTCGCTTGGCCGCCTTATTCTGCATTGGCGAGACCCCTGTTCGCGTCTCCAAGACGCTCGTTAAATGCCAGTGTTGGCACTGTTATCCTCCTGCACCATGTTGCAACCGATGTTAGAAATCTAAAGGACTGCCACGAGGATATCAAGCATATCCTCGAAGCCCGGGCAATTCTGTCCTTCAGGTGTACACGTTTACTCGTCTGTCTATTCTTCAGTGGAACATTCGGGGATATTACGCCAATTTCCTTGACCTCCAACTTCCAATTCTACAGTTTTCGCCCGTTTGTGTCCGTCTCCAGGATTGTTGTTGTTGTTAAAGATTCGCTACCTGTAACAAGAGTTCCAAGTAGCACGGCTATGGTGAGCCCGTAGTGGATGTTCGCCGATGCTTGGTGTTTGTCCTGGTCGCTTCCGTGGCTATTCCTTTCTCTTCTCCCCCCCCCCCCATAACCCTTCTGCTCTCTTGATTCGCTCTGATGCTCCCTTCATCCCCTTACTTTTTCCATCGCCTCTTCAGTGTTCTGCGGCACGTATCTTTGTGCGTAAATGGTACACTGTTTGTTCCTTTTATTTCCCCCCAAATGTCCCGCTTTCTCTTCTCGATCTTAAACATCTCCTGGACTCCTTGCCGGAGTCTGTGCTCCTGCTAGGTGATTTCAGTCATCGACATACCCTTTGGGGTGATGTTCTGACAAACACATGGGGTCGCCTTCTTGAACCGTTCATCCTCTCTTCTTTCCTGTCTCTTCTGAATTTTGGCGAGCCCACTCATTTGGACTCTCAGACTTGCACCCTTTCCTGTCTTGATCTTTCTCTTTGCTCGTCATCTCTTTACTTAGATTTAGAGTGGCCGATTCTTGATGACCTCCATGGCAGAGACCATTTTCCCATCCTTGTTGCCTTTTTCTCTTTTCACCCTCCCCTCTCCTTCCCTCAGTGACGGTTTGCCGAGGTTGGCTGGCGCCTCTTTACCCTCCGTGTTACTATCTCCGACCTCTCCATTCTGCCTCTCCCTCGCGCCCTCCTTTTTCATGACACCGTCTTCGATGCTGCCCTCCACTCAATTCCTTGCTCTCCCTCTCGGGGAACGCGGAAGTGCATTCCCTGGTGAAATGTGGACTGCGCAGGCTATCTGCTGTAAGCATGCAACCTGGAAGAGACACCACCGCCGGCAGACGGTTGAGTCTTTTGTTTTGTTTTGGAAGGCGAGTGCGGTGGCCCGTAGGACCATCCGTACAGCTAAATGTGCATGTTGAATGTCTTATGTCTTCACCATTACGTCCGAAACTCCTCTGCCGTAGATCTGGAAGCGTATCCGCAAGATAGCGGGTAAGTTCGTTCCCGATGTCTCGCCGGTCCTTCACCTCCGAGGTTCTCTTGTGGTGGATCCGTTGCAGGTCGCGACCGAATTGGGTTCCCACTTTTCATCTGTTAGCTCTGGTTCTCATCTTCCTCAATCTTTCCATCTTCGTAAACCTATTCTTGAATCTCGACCTTTAGATTTCTGAACCCATCGATAACGATCCCTTCTCTCTCTTTCTCTGAGCTTCAGTCTGCCCTGACCCTCTGCGGTTCTATAGTGGCAGGCTCCGATGCCATTCATTATGAGATGCTTTGTCATCTCCCTCCGTGCACGTCTTGGTATTTACCGAGTCTGTTTAATTGGGTCTGGGAGTCGTCGTCAGTCCATGAGGACTGGCTCGATGGTGTTGTCCTCCCTGTTTGGAAACCAGCGTCTCTCTGGTCATCCCCAAAAACTTTCACCCTATTGACCTCATGAGTTGTGTCTGCAAGCTCTTTCAACGTATGGTTAACGTTTGTCTGATGTGGTTCTTAGAATGCTATCACCACCTCTCCTCTTCTCAATTTGGTTTTCGCAAGTACCGCAGCACAATGGATGTCCTCATGAACTTGGAGGTCTATATTCGTACTGCTTTTGCTGCGAAGACCTCCGTTGTTGCCGTCCTTTTTGACCTGGAAAAGGCTTACGACACTACCTGGCAGTATCATATTTTGTCCCAACTTCATCCTTTTGACCTTTGTGGGATCGTGGGAATCTCCCTCTCTTCCTCCAAAGTTTCCTATCTCGTCGTTTCTTTCGAGTGAGGCTTGGTACCACTCTCTCTGCTCCTTTTAGGCAATATGAGGGTGTGCCCAAGGTAGTATTCTGAGCACTACTCTTTCTAGTTGCTCTCAATGGTCTTCTTTCCTCCCTTTCTTCTGGCGTTCTCCGCTCTTTACGTAGACGATCTTACCCTTTGCTGTCGGGGTGATGATTCGCCTCTCCTTCAACGGCGGCTTCAACTTGCGATTGATGCCGTGTCATCTTCGGCCAAAGATAATGGCTTCAAGTTCTCTACGTCATGTGCTAAGACTTGTGCTATGACTTTTATTCGGAAGCATGTCGTTTTTCGTCCCTCTTTGTCGCTTTATGGTCATCCCCTTGTGTACAAAGATTCTACGGAGCTTTTGGGGGTTAATCTTTGACACTCATTTGTCTTGTTCGCCCCAAATCTCTTACCTCCGAGTTGAATGCTCTAAGGCCCTTAACATCCTTCAGGTGTTGTCTCATACTTCTTGGGGAGCGGATAGGCGCACTCTCCTCACTTTACACTCCTTTCTCGTCTTGTCTAAACTCGATTATGGTTGCCCTGCTTACTCGTCTGCTTCTTCTACTCTTTGCTGACTTGATTCTTTGCACATCCTGGGTTGTGCCTCAGCTCTGGTGCTTTTTGTTAGACTCCCGCCCTAAGCTTGTATGTTGACACTGGCTTCCTATCTCTCCAAGACCGCCTTGATCGCTACTGTCTTCGCTATCTTGCACGGTCCTTACAACATTCTTCCTCTCACCTCTGTCATGCTTTGACTTTTACCCCACCTGTAGTTCCTGTTCCTCTTCACTACCTCCCTCTTTCTGTCCGGCTATCTCGCTTCCAGGATTCTCTTTCAGTTGGTATTTTTAATGTTTCTCCTCGTATTGTTCCTTCCTTGCCCTCGTGGAGGGTTCCCCTTTCCAAAGTTTTGTACATCCTTGACCCGCATCACTAAAGCTTTTACCCTCCTGCGGTTCTGAAACGCCTTTTTCTTGAGCACTTTTCTTCGCACTCCCGCTCCGTTTCTGTCTTCACCGATGGGTCCAAGTCTGTGAACAGTGTAGACTGCTTTGTTTTTCTTGACCACACTTTTGTGTTGCCTCCCTTCAGAGACTAGCATCTTCACAGCAGAACTTTATGCAATTCTCTATGCTCTCTGTCTCCTGCTTTCTCATTATCAATCCTCCTTTGTGATTGTCGTTAACTTTCGTAGTGCCCTCATGGCTCTAGGGGTCGTTAAATCCAATCCATCCGGTGGTCGTCGAGATTCAGCATTGGCTGTTTCTTATCTCTAGTAAATTTAAGTCCGTAGAGTTTTGCTGGGTTCCCAGCCATATTGGTGTTTCTTTAAATGAGCGTGCGGATGCTGCCGCTAGAGAAGCTATCCGTTTTTGACCCATCTCCCGTAAGGTATTCCTTATTCCGACTTTTACCAGTTATTCATTCCTCCATCCTTGCCCGTTGGCAGGCTTGTTGGTCTTCTGTAGTTGGTAACAAGCTGCGAAATCTTAAGCGTAGTGTTTCCCGTGGCCTTCCTCCTGCCACCGTAACCGGCGATGGGAAACGACTCTAGCGAGGTTGCGTATTGGCCATACTCGCTTAACTCATGGTCACTTAATGGAGCGCAGCCCTGCTCCTTATTGTCCTAATTGCGTTGTCCCTTTTACGGTCGTGCATATCCTTGTTAAATGTCCTGACTTTCAGGACGAGCGTGTGTCTTTCTTCCTGACCGTCCCTCGCGGTCACTTGTCCCTCGATAGAATTCTTGGCGAATGGGATACTTTTGATATCGTTCGCCTTGTGCGTTTCTGTTCTCGTATGGCGTCCTTGGTGATATTTAGCGCCCTCTGATTATTTCGCGCATTTGATGGTGCTACATAGCCTTCCCGGTTTGGTGCCTTCTTTTGATAATTACTTATTTCTGAGAAAGGAAGGGGGGGGAGAGGGGGTGTTGTTTTTGGAGAGGGGGGAGGGAATGTTTTTTTTTTGGGGGGGGGGAGGAATGTTGCTTTTGGGGAGGGGAGGAGGGGGTGTTGTTTCTGGGGAGGGGAGGTGTGAAGGGCTGTTTCATGGAAGGGGAAGGAGGGTGTTTTTGTGGAGGGGGGGGTGTTGCGGGGGTGTACACAGGAGTGGAGTGCAACATTACACTTGCAGGCAGCACACAATAATTGAAAGGAAGGTCACCTTCACTGCATGACGCAGCTCCACAAACTGTTCCTCGTGGTGTGTAACTTACAGTAAATATCTGGAGGAAAAGTACCATTATGTGATGATTGATCATCAAAAAAGTAGTCTTTGCAATATTGAAATTGGCCATAGTTCGTAGGTTCGAACCCTCGTCACGGCTCTTGTGGATTTGTTCATTTGATGCATCACGCTATTGTGATTTCTGTATGTAACTTAACCCTAATATAGTAGATAAGTGCTATACTAGACCTATTAATGTTTGGTTTCTACATAACGTCAGCTCTGTGGAGGTCCGTCACTACATACTGGTTCTTTCCACCAAATAGTTACTATGAGTACTATCAATTCAAGAGGATGGGGGGGGGAGTCCCGGGTGGGGGACTAGCCTAGAACTAGAGGGGGAGAGAGGCGGCAGGGCCAAACTCAGTGGTGCTGTATACCGACTCTCTATTGTATTAAAACTACTACTACTACTAATAATAATAATAATAATAATAATAATAATAATATCGACGGTGTGAGGAACTGTAGCTAACTGCATGTGGTTGGTCGTCCAAGTTTCTTTTTATTTGAGCAAGTTCACTTTACAGGTGTTGATATAAGAATTAAGAACTCTAAAGTGTCGCGAGAGAAAATGACATAAAGTCAGATAAAGTTTTAAGTGCAGCTCAGTGTTGAAAAGAGTGGACAACTTCCACTTCCTGAATGACAAGTTGTGATCTAGTGTCAAGATGTCAAGAGAAGAGGAACGGAAGGATGGCAGCTCTTACAGGTGAGTTACTGATAATCTTGCTTTCTTTGTCATCATATATTTGTACAGTTCATACCTGCAGGAGGTGGTGGGCTGTGTTGGCTGTGTGGTGGAGGGCCAGGATGGTGTCCACCCTCCCCCCCCACTGTTATTGAGAGTGGTGGAGGGCCAGGATGGTGTCCACCCTCCCCCCCCCCCACTGTTATTGAGAGTGGTGGAGGGCCAGGATGGTGTCCACCCCTCCCCCCCCTGTTATTGACAGTGGTGGAGGGCCAGGATGGTGTCCACCCTCCCCCCCCCACTGTTATTGACAGTGGTGGAGGGCCAGGATGGTGTCCACCCCTCCCCCCACTGTTATTGACAGTGGTGGAGGGCCAGGATGGTGTCCACCCCTCCCCCCCCCCACTGTTATTGACAGTGGTGGAGGGCCAGGATGGTGTCCACCCCTCCCCCCCCACTGTTATTGACAGTGGTGGAGGGCCAGGATGGTGTCCACCCCTCCCCCTCCCCCCCCACTGTTATTGACAGTGGTGGAGGGCCAGGATGGTGTCCACCCCTCCCCCCCCACTGTTATTGACAGTGGTGGAGGGCCAGGATGGTGTCCACCCCTCCCCCCCCCACTGTTATTGACAGTGGTGGAGGGCCAGGATGGTGTCCACCCCTCCCCCCCCCCCACTGTTATTGACAGTGGTGGAGGGCCAGGATGGTGTCCACCCCTCCCCCCCCCCACTGTTATTGACAGTGGTGGAGGGCCAGGATGGTGTCCACCCCTCCCCCCCACTGTTATTGACAGTGATGGAGGGCCAGGATGGTGTCCACCCCTCCCCCCCCACTGTTATTGACAGTGGTGGAGGGCCAGGATGGTGTCCACCCTCCCCCCCCACTGTTATTGAGAGTGGTGGAGGGCCAGGATGGTGTCCACCCCTCCCCCCCCACTGTTATTGACAGTGGTGGAGGGCCAGGATGGTTGGTTCCCCCCCTCCCCCCCCACTGTTATTGACAGTGGTGGAGGGCCAGGATGGTGTCCCCCCTCCCCCCCCCC
>WNGS01072847.1:17187359-17197644 GCA_020271785.1 Procambarus virginalis
GCCAGGTCAGGTACAGTGAGGGGGGTGAATTGTGAAGCATGGGTTGGTGGGGGGAAGGGGTACAGTTTGGGGGAGGGGGGAAGTATGGGTGAGTTTCATTGACTGATAATGAAGAGTTGGTGTTTGGAATGTGGGTGTTGGCGTGGGGGTGTGGCGTGTGGGGGGTGTGGCGTTGGTGGTGTGGCGTGTGGGTGTGGCGTGTGGGTGTGGCGTGTGGGTGTGGCGTGTGGAGGTGGCGTTTGGGTGGCGGGTTGTAGTGTGGTGTGGCGTGTGGGGGTGTACGTGTGGGTGTGTGGTGTGTAGAGTGTGGCGTGTGGGCTGTTGGTGGTGTGGTGTGTGGAGTGTGGGGTGTGGAGTGTGGTGTGCGTGTGGGGGTATGTGGGTGGGGTGTGGTTGGGAGAGGGCATTACTAATTGCTATTACTATCTTTGGTATTATTAATTCTCTGAAATTTATGCTGCTGCTTTGTCATAATTCTCTCATAAAAATATTATAGTGATTGCCAGACCTCCCGAGTAAATGTTTGTGTTATAATATATGTTCAGCGTCACTGACATTGGTAAACTCAACCAAACCAGGTGTCTGTCAGTCACCCTCTCATATAGTCATATTCAGTGTGATAACACTGAATTTGATTCAGCGTTCCTCTAATAGTGCCGGTATTATAATAGTCCTTTTCATGTGTAATTCCTTGTTACCGCGTCTCTCATCACTCTGTTCCATTCTCTCGTGACTCACTATGCCCGCTGCTTCTCCTCCTTGATTCTAATTGCCATACTGTCTCCTTTTTCATACATTAGAGAAATGTTTTGCATTTTGTCCTCTGGCTTCCTCAGCTTAGTCTCCCCATCGTCTCCCCATCAACCCATGGCCTCTCCATCAACCTCCACAAGCACAACTAGGTGAGTACAACTATGTGAGTACACCACTACCTCACAAGCGACTCTCATACAAACTACAACAACAACTGGCTGCTGTATCTTCAGCCATGAACGTGGTCCAGGGTTAAAGAAAACTCATGTATATACAGTGAGGAGTGAGGTATACTTCTCGGAGTATACAGCCATACTTACAGGTGGGTCCGTCTATACAGTGAGGAGTGAGGTATACCTCTCGGAGTATACAGCCATACATCCATACTCACGGCTGGGTCCGTCTCCTTTAGTGTTTGTTGGGGTCCAAATATAAGTTTAATCCCCTCGCCACTCTCAGTGTAATTGGGAGTTTTTTATATCCCAAGTCCTTAACCTGACCACTTCCCACTGCTATAGTCGTAATGGCTTGGTGCTTTCCCCCTAATTGTTCCCGTCCCTTTAATACAGTTTAAGCGTATATATCTCACCCTTGTAGCAATGTCACAAATATATTTTATATATAAAAATATTAGTATTTCAAAGTGAACTATAAGCTCAAGTTAGAACGGCCCTGAAGAACGCTAGAGAACCCTGACTCGTTCAGGGAATATTTGGGAATTTGTAACTATGTTAAACTGAAGCCCAAAATACCTGTGTAACCCACAGTATAACCTTATCGCTCTCCTCATAGCATTATATGTGCGCTATTATTACCGAAGATGTGAAATGGAAAGGTTGTGAACTTTCAGAACAAATTGAATCAAATGGTGTTATAATTTTGTATGAGTTTCCCCTTGAGTCATGAAAACACATGTTCCGTTTTCTCTTCATCTGGTATACCAGGTCTTCTGTTAACAGGCTAACTATGCTATTGTAGATCTATTCAAAATCTTTATTTATTTATTTATTTATATACAAGAAGGTACATTGGGTTTGTGAGAATACATAGCATAGTATTTACAATCTTGTAAAGCCACTAGTACGCGCAGCGTTTCGGGCAGAAATCAAATCAAATGTTTTTCAGGTAAAGTACATACATACAAAGTGAGATATAAAACATTGATGGATTTATAGATAGAGCTAGTACATACAAGTCTAAAGACTATTACGCAAAGTGTTTCGGACAGATTATTATATTCTATATTATATTCTACATTTCGGGCAGATATATTTATTATTAATTTAATAATTAGTTTTGTCAGCAACAGGAAGTTGCTGAAAAAGAAGTTGCCTAGATACTATCTATACTATCTGCGTATAGATAGTATCTAGGCTTATTTAGAGGACCACCTTAGTCAAACGTCTCACCCTTCCAGAACGCAACGGAGGCATCGGGTGAAAGGGAACGTGTCCAACCATTTCTGCTCTAGCAACCATATTATTATTTTTTTTTTTTTGAGATATATACAAGAGTTGTTACATTCTTGTACAGCCACTAGTACACGTAGCGTTTCGGGCAGGTCCCTGGAATCGATCCCCGCCGCGAAGAATCGTTGTTACAAACAAGTACACGTTTACTGTTGAGTTAACAGAGGTACAGTTAAGGATTTGCGCCCAGTAAATCCTCCCCGGCCAGGATACGAACCCATGACATAGCGCTCGCGGAACGCCAGGCGAGTGTCTTATTACCACTACACCACAAGACTGGTAAAGTAATTATGAAGTAATATACTTGCTCCAAACTCTCATATGGTTCATGACAGATATCCATACTTTTTGGGAGAGCGGATAGGCGCACGCAATAGGCGCAGGCGCAGGCGCACGCACGCACGCACGCACTATTTGCATTCCTCTCTCTTCCTGTCTAAACTCGATTATGGTTGCCTTGCATACTCTTCTGCTTCTCCTTCTGCTCTTCGCCGTCTTGATCCTTTGCACCATACTGGGTTGCGCCTCATCTCTGGTGCTTTTCGTTCAACTCCTACCCTCAGTTTGTACGCTGACACTGGCTTTCTGTCTCTCCAGGATTGCCGTGATCGCTACAGTCTTCGCTATCTTGCGCGATCCTTACAGCATCCTCACTCTCGCCTCTATCGTGCTTTGACTTTTACCCCTCCTGTAGTTCCTGTTCCTCTTCACCACCTTCCTCTTTCTGTCCGTTTGTCTCGCTTACAGGATTCTCTTTCAGCTCATATTGCCAATGTTTCTCCTCGTATTGTTCCCTCCTTGCCCCCCGTGGAGGGTCCCCCTTCCCAAATTTTGTACTTCTCTGACCCGCATCACTAAAGCTTTTACTCCTCCTACAGTTCTGAAACGCCTCTTCCTTGAGCACTTTTCTTCTCACTCCACTCCGTTCCCATCTTCACCGACGGGTCTAAGTCTGCTGACGGTGTGGGCTACTCTGTTGTTTTTCCTGACCACACTTATATGTGTCGCCTTCCTCCGGAGGCTAGCATCTTCACAGCAGAACTCTATGCTATTCTCTATGCTCTTCGTCTACAGTATATATGTATATGTACGTATATATGTGTGTGTATGTATATGTATGTGTATAAAGTACATATGGAAGCTGATCAGAATTGCATTTCACCTTTGTAAATGCACATTAATGACACTTCGAACACTTTATGTAGGGCATACGTAAATCTGTGTATCTATGTATTTACGTATGTAGGTTAGCTTAGCATTTTAAAAGTACCGAATCACTTCTGTGGTTGATTGTTCAATAAATCCCTGAACTATATATTTAACTGATCTCTAACCCTGTCCATGGAGGACAGAAGAAAATGTATATATGCTGGTTAGCATTGTAAATGTGTATGGTTAGCATTGTAGAAAAAAAAACTGCTTTCCCGGTGGCAATCTTCCTTTGTGGTGGTAGTTGACTCTCGTAGTGCCCTCATGGCGTTAGGGTCCTTTACTCCGGTCCACCCGGTGGTCGTCGAGATTCAACATTGGCTGTTTCTTATCTCCAGTAAATTTAAGTCAGTTGCATTTTGCTGGGTTCCCAGCCATGTTGGTGTGTCTTTAAATGAGCGTGCGGATGCTGCCGCTAAGAAAGCTATCCGCATTTGTCCCATCTCTCGTAAAAGTATTCCTTATTCCGACTTTTACCCAGTTATTCATGCCTCCATCCTTGCCCGATGGCAGAGTTGTTGGTCTTTTGTTATTGGTAACAAACTGCGTACTCTTAAGAGTCGTGTGTCCCAGTGGTCTTCCTCCTGCCACCGTAACCGGCGGTGGGAAACGACTCTGGCTAGGTTACGTATTGGCCATACCCGTTTAACTCACGTTCACTTAATGGAGCGCCGCCCTGCTCCTCATTGTCCACATTGCATTGTCCCTCTTACGGTCGTGCATATCCTTGTTGAATGTCCTGACTTCCAGGACGAGCGTGTGTCTTGTTTTCTGACCGTCCCCAGCGGTCGCTTGTCCCTCGATAGAATTCTTGGCGACTCGGATACTTTTGATATCGTTCTCCTTATGCGTTTCTGTTCTCGTATTGGCATCCTTGGTGATATTTAGCGCCCTCTGATTATCCCGAACATTTGATGGTGCTACATAGCCTTCCCGGCTTGGTGCCTTCTATTGATAATTACTTACTTCATGACAGATAATGTGATGTGTCTGTTAATTCTACGTAACCTATCTCTAAGTGTTCCCCATTCCAAGAAGTTCTACACTAATCTTAGGTTCACTAATTGCAATTCCCAAGCGTGCAACTAATTACAATTAATATCTTTAATTTTATTTTATACACAGAGTTCTTACATTCTTGTACAGCCACTAGTCCTTAATCCTATGTTCCCTGGAATACGAGCCCGCGAAAAATCGTTTAACAACCAAGTACCCATTTTGTGTTGAGTTAAACAGAGGCTACAGTTTGTATCCTCATGACTCGTATCCAACATGACTCACCCCCTGGTGAGTCATGTTGGAACTTGTGTACATTTGCACCGAGTAAATCCTCCCTAGCCAGGATTCGAATCCAGGACAAAGCGCTCACGAAACGCCAGGCGAGCGTCTTTACCACTACACCACGGGGACTGTTATTCTCTACATCTGTGTGTATGAAGAGTCACAATAACGTTGCTGAAAAAAAGGTACTTAGCACTTTTTCTCCTGTCCACCTTCGTCACTCTCAGGACACTCAGACAACTGAGAGATCCCGCAGATCTTGTGCACCATTGACATTCATCATCAAACTAACCTTCGATGAGTCTAGTTCTTCCTCTCTCACAACGCTACAGCCTCGCTACGGAGCAGACAGCCAGCTTCCGGCCGCATCGAGGTTCTACGCTCTCGTCCCGCATCCGAGCGCTTTACCCCTGGCCTCACTCAGCTCTCTACCCCCGGCCTCACTCAGCTCTCTACCCCCGGCCTCACTCAGCTCTCTACCCCGGCCTCACGCAGCTCTCTGCCCTGCTCCAGGCTTCGTCTCAGCTACTACGACACTTCACTACATGGCCAACAAACTGACTGCTGTAACCAAGACTAAATAAATAAATATAAAAAAACACTAAACGTTTTGAATTTTATCACCTAGATACGTTCAGGTGAACGTTCGTTACGCTCTCCCGTCTGCAGTCGAGAACGTTGTCACTCTAATGGAAAGTGTTGTGTACTCGACCTACTATGCAAGGCCCGATTTGCCTAATAGGCAGTGATTTTCTTTATTTAAAAACAATTGTTTCCAATTGATTTATTTGAATTAATATTATTTATTATATTAAGAACATGAATTACAGACTTAGTTATGTTAGCTTAGGTTAGGTTTAGATAGGTTAGGTTTGGTAAGTTTTCTACGTTAGTTTTAACTCAAAATAATGAAATCATAATTAAAATGCAATGGAAAGCTTTATCATTTCATAGGATTTTTTTATAGAAAAATATATACTTTCAGGATAACTTGGCTTATTAGGCAAATGCTCTTGCCTATGTTCTTGCTGCTACTGTCTCTGTGTTGGTTCGGTGTCTTGAAGTAGGTAGAATGTAATTATGTGTTAACTGGTTGTTGATTGCTGGTCTTGACTTTTTGATGTGTAGCGCCTCACTGATATCGAGTCTCCTGTTGTCGTTATGCCTGTCGATTATTTCAGTGTTGCTTGATAAGATGTCTCTGGTGACGGTCTGGTTGTGTGAGGAGATTATATGCTCCTTGATAAAGCCCTGTTGTTTGTGATTGTTAATCGCCTAGAGAGAGAGACGTTGTTGTCTTGCCTACATACTGATATCTTTGGGGCTGACAGTCCCCAAGTGGGCATGTGAAGGCATAGACGACGTTGGTCTGTTTTAAGGCGTTCTGTTTGGTGTCTGGAGAGTTCTTCTTAAGTAGGTTGGCGGTCTTCTTGTTTTTGTGGTAAATTGTTAATTATATCTTCTGGTTTGTGTCTGTGGGGATAAGGTTTCTCTCAGTAATATCTTTCAGGCCCGGCCGTTCCTCCGTTTTATGAGCCGTGGAAAAGAAGTTCGTGTAAAGCAATATAATAGGAGGTACAGATGTTGTGTAAGTGACCCGACCTGGACTCGAACCCCTGCCGTGCAGGATCACCCCTGGACGTCATCGGGTGATCCTGGACGTCATACCATGCGGTTACCTAGCGATGATTTCGGAGCGCAACGTTCCCGCGGCCCGGTCCTCGACCAGGCCTCCTCGTTGCTGGACTGGTCAACTGTTCATACTGTGACCTAAACAGTACTGCGGTGGTCACGGTACTGTGTACACTTGGGGTTGATCCTGGACGTCATAGGTTCGAATCCCGATCGGGTCATTCAGAGTTTTAGTGATGTTGTATCTAATTGGCCAAGTTGCCTAACAAGGCAAGTTTTCCCTGAAAATAAATATATATTTTTTAATTTTCTTATGAAGTGATAAAGCTTTCCGATATATTTATATGGTTTTAATATATTTTGTGTAAATTTTAGTTACCATTGAAATTTGATCTAATCTAACCGATTTTTACCTAACATAACTAGTTCAGTAATTCATGTTCTTAATTTAATATTATAATAATATTAATTCAGGTAAACCAGGTTGAAAATAACGAAACTCACTGCCAGCATGCATCTCTCTCTCTCTCTCTCTCTCTCTCTCTCTCTCTCTCTCTCTCTCTCTCTCTCTCTCTCTCTCTCTCTCTCTCTCTCTCTCTCTCTCCCTCCCCCCCCTTCCCTTCCTCTCTCCTATCTCTCTCTCCCTCACCCCATCTCCCTATCTCCCTCCCCTGCCTGGGTGGGTCGGGCACCTTTAACACCGAGCAGAGCGCGAGGGAGCCACCACGTCACCCTGGCGGGGGTCTCCTGGCTCTCTTTGTCTCCCGTGGCCAGTAATTAACACAAAACACAGAGTGTGGAGGAGCGCTGTGTCGCTGTGGCTCTTGTGCTGACCGCTAAGATCTCAACGCTCGTTAACCTTCTCTTGTTAACACGCCTTAAGAAGCGATTCGTTACAATCTCATCAGTGTTAATTTGGGTTAATTATCCCTTGGTTAGGTATCCTGGGTAAGGATATATTATGGTTTTCTCAGGATTAATGTATTTTTGTTTGTTTCATCTTGAATCTTGTGACGCATGTTTAGTGGGGTGAGGCAGGAGAGCCTTGTTATTGGACCATAGTGCCCCCTGGTGGGTCATGTTGGACCATGGTGCCCCCTGGTGGGTCATGTTGGACCATGGTGCCCCCCTGGTGGGTCATGTTGGACCATGGTGCCCCCTGGTGGGTCATGTTGGACCATGGTGCCCCCCTGGTGGGTCATGTTGGACCATGGTGCCCTCCTGGTGGGTCATGTTGGACCATGGTGCCCTCCTGGTGGGTCATGTTGGACCATGGTGCCCCCTGGTGGGTCATGTTGGACCATGGTGCCCCCTGGTGGGTCATGTTGGACCATGGTGCCCCCTGGTGGGTCATGTTGGACCATGGTGCCCCCTGGTGGGTCATGTTGGACCATGGTGCCCCCTGGTGGGTCATGTTGGACCATGGTGCCCTCCTGGTGGGTCATGTTGGACCATGGTGCCCCATGGTGGGTCATGTTGCACCATGGTGCCCCCCTGGTGGGTCATGTTGGACCATGGTGCCCTCCTGGTGGGTCATGTTGGACCATGGTGCCCCCTGGTGGGTCATGTTGGACCATGGTGCCCCCTGGTGGGTCATGTTGGACCATGGTGCCCCCTGGTGGGTCATGTTGGACCATGGTGCCCCCTGGTGGGTCATGTTGGAACTTGTGCACAAACTGAATTCTGAATCAGAGATTTTTCATCCAACGGTTTTAAGATATTCAGTTCAAACTTCGAAATTAAATATGGACCCTCATACCCCTACTGTGGGCAGGGGTGGACCCCAATACCCATCCTGTGGACAGTGGTGGACCCCATACCCATCCCGTGGGCAGTGGTGGACCCCATACCCATCCCGTGGGCAGTGGTGGACCCCATACCCATCCCGTGGGCAGTGGTGGACCCCATACCCTTCCCGTGGGCAGTGGTGGACCCCATACCCATCCTGTGGGCAGTGGTGGACCCCATACCCATCCCGTGGGCAGTGGTGGACCCCATACCCATCCCGTGAGCAGTGGTGGACCCCATACCCATCCTGTGGGCAGTGGTGGACCCCATACCCGTCCCGTGGGCAGTGGTGGACCCCATACCCATCCCGTGGGCAGTGGTGGACCCCATACCCATCCCGTGGGCAGTGGTGGACCCCATACCCATCCCGTGGGCAGTGGTGGACCCCATACCCATCCCGTGGGCAGTGGTGGACCCCATACCCTTCCCGTGGGCAGTGGTGGACCCCATACCCATCCCGTGGGCAGTGGTGGACCCCATACCCATCCCGTGGGCAGTGGTGGACCCCATACCCATCCCGTGGGCAGTGGTGGACCCCATACCCATCCCGTGGGCAGTGGTGGACCCCATACCCGTCCCGTGGGCAGTGGTGGACCCCATACCCGTCCCGTGGGCAGTGGTGGACCCCATACCCATCCCGTGGGCAGTGGTGGACCCCATACCCATCCCGTGGGCAGTGGTGGACCCCATACCCATCCCGTGGGCAGTGGTGGACCCCATACCCGTCCCGTGGGCAGTGGTGGACCCCATACCCGTCCCGTGGGCAGTGGTGGACCCCATACCCGTCCCGTGGGCAGTGGTGGAAAGGGTTACAGACACATATAATGAGTTCAGGAACTGAACCACATAGTTCGTTTAACTAAGCAAGTGACAATCTTTTGAAGCTAGTCACATAATTGTTAATGTTACATACATATATATATATATATAACATGTGTATATATATATATATATATATATATATATATATATAATATATATATATATATATATATATATATGCGAACAAGCCTGAATGGTCCCCAGGACTATATGCGAATGAAAACTCACACCCCAGAAGTGACTCGAACCCATACTCCCAGGAGCAACGCAACTGGTAACTACAGGGCGCCTTAATCCGCTTGACCATCACGACCGGACATAAGGAAGTGATAGCTAAGCTATTTGAACCATTCCCCGCCGGCACTGGATGGTTATCTTGGGCATAGCATTTTATCAAATCACCTCATTCTTTGGGGCACACTATGCCCCAATATCACACTATTTGGGGCACACATAAAATGCTATGCCCAAGATTACCATCCGAGTGCCGGCGGGGAAGTGGTTCAAATAGCTTAGGCTATCACTTCCTTATGTCACGTCATGTGCAAGCTGCACCTACAGTCACGTGCAGGCTGCACCTACAGTCACGTGCAGGCTGCACCTACAGTCACGTGCAGGCTGCCCTACAGTCACGTGCAGGCTGCACCTACAGTCACGTGCAGGCTGCACCTACAGTCACGTGCAGGCTGCACCTACAGTCACGTGCAGGCTGCACCTACAGTCACGTGCAGGCTGCACCTACAGTCACGTGCAGGCTGCACCTACAGTCACGTGCAGGCTGCACCTACAGTCACGTGTAGGCTGCAACCTACAGTCACGTGCAGGCTGCACCTACAGTCACGTGCAGGCTGCACCTACAGTCACGTGCAGGCTGCACCTACAGTCACGTGCAGGCTGCACCTACAGTAAGCATATTTTGGATGCTTCGCTAAGATTCCCGGCAGCACATCATTATGATGAAAGAACTTAAACATTTCTTGGACACATTTGTTGGGATGAGTACTACAGATGTTGGAGGTAGCATGTTTGGAGCAGATGTTCTTTTGTTTATGTTCTTGTTAACATATTTCATGTACCTGATAATTGTTTTTGTGTTGTTACTGGCGGAGAATAAAAACCATGTGGACGAAGATTGTTTCGCTCACCACAATTACAACAGAGGCGACGAGGATTAAACATCTCCGGCAGAGAGCCTGGGTACGAGACGTGGTGTGAGGATCAAGAGAGAGCAGGGTACGTCGTGTGAACGAGTGGACGCTTCGCATACAACAGCGGAGTGTGCTACCACCGTGACCATGGCTACGCCGCTCATATCAATCGAGCCGTTAAAT
>WNGS01072857.1:0-11790 GCA_020271785.1 Procambarus virginalis
TATATATATATATATATATATATATATATATATATATATACACGCTTGACGGGGTTCTGGGAATTATTCTACCCCCCAAGCCCGGCCCGGTGAGAGTTTGGTCCACCAGGCTGTTGCTTGGAGCGGCCCGCAGGCCCACATATCCAGCACAGCTCGGTTGGTCCTGCACTCCTTGGAGAAAACTATCTAGTTTTCTCTTGAAGATATCCACGGTTGTTCCGGCAATATTTCTTATGCTCGCTGGGAGGACGTTGAACAACCGCGGACCTCTGTTGTTTATAGTGTGTTCTCTGATTGTGCCTATGGCACCTCTGCTCTTCAGTAGTTCTATTCTGCATTTTTCTTTCATATCGTTCACTCCAGTACGTTGTTATTTAAATGTGCAGATTGGGACCTGGCCCTCCAGTATTTTTTACGTATATATTATTTGATATCTCTCTCTCGTCTTCTTTCTAGTGAGTACATTTCGAGGGTTTTGAGACGAGCCCAATAATTTAGGTGCTTTATCGTGTCTACGTGTGCCGTATATGTTCTCTGTACTCCCTCTATTTCAGCAATCTCGTCTGCTCTGAAGGGGGAAGTGAGTACTGAGCAGTACTCAAGACGGGACAACACAAGTGATTTGAAGAGTACAACAATTATGATGGGATTCCTGGATTGGAAAGTTTTCGTAATCCAGCCTATCATTTTTCTGGCTGACGCAATATTTGCTTGGTTATGCTCAGTAAACGTTAGGTCGTCAGACATCATTATTCCCAAATCCTTTACATGTTGCTTTCCTACTATGAGCAAATTTGATTGTGTTTTGTACCCTGTATTATGCTTAAGGTTCTCATTTTCACCGTATCTGAGTACCAGGAAATTATCGCTGTTAAACATCATGTTATTTTTCTGCTGCCCAGTCGAAAACTTTTATTAATATCTGCTTGTAGTTTTTCAATGTTTTCAGCAGAGGTAATTTTCATACTGATTTTTGTAGTTAGGTTAGGTTAGGTAGGGGTTGTTAGGTTCGGTCATATATCTACGTTAATTTTAACTCCAATAAAAAAAATTGACCTCATACATAATGAATGGGTAGCTTATCATTTCATAAGAAAAAAATTAGAGAAAATATATAATTCAGGAAAACTTGGCTTATTAGGCCAATCTGGCCTTGCATAGTAGGCCAAAAAGTGAGTTCTGGCTACTAGGTACGACATATATATATATATAGATATATATATATATAATATATATATAATATATATATATATATATATATAATATATATTCTATATATGTCGTACCTAGTAGCCAGAACGCACTTCTCAGCCTACTACGCAAGGCCCGATTTGCATAATAAGCCAAGTTTTCATGAATTAAAATATTTTCTCAAATTTTTTTCTTATGAAATGATAAAGCTACCCATTTCATTATGTATGAGGTCAATTTTTTTTATTGGAGTTAAAATTAACGTAGTTATATGACCGATCCTAACCAACCCTACCTAACCTAACCTAACCTATCTTTATAGGTTAGGTTAGGTAGCCAAAAAAGTTAGGTTAGGTTAGGTTAGGTAGGTTAGGTAGTCACAAAACAATTAATTCATGAAAACTTGGCTTATTAGGCAAATCGGGCCTTGCATAGTAGGCTGAGAAGTGTGTTCTGGCTACTAGGTACGACATATATATATATATATATATATATATATATATATATATATATATATATATATATATGCAAACAAGCCTGAATGGTCCCCAGGACTAGATACAACTGAAAACTCACACCCCAGAAGTGACTCGAACCCATACTCCCAGGAGCAAAGCAACTGGTAACTACAGGGCGCCTTAATCCGCTTGACCATCACGACCGGACATAAGGAAGTGATAGCCTGAGCTATATGAACCACTTCCCCGCCGGCACCTGGATGGTTATCTTGGGCATAGCATTTTATCAAATCACCTCATTTTTTGGGGCAACACGTGAGGAACACAAATGCAAACAAGCCTGAATGGTCCCCAGGACTAGATACAACTGAAAACTCACACCCCAGAAGTGACTCGAACCCATACTCCCAGGAGCAAAGCAACTGGTAACTACAGGGCGCCTTAATCCGCTTGACCATCACGACCGGACATAAGGAAGTGATAGCCTGAGCTATATGAACCACTTCCCCGCCGGCACCTGGATGGTTATCTTGGGCATAGCATTTTATCAAATCACCTCATTTTTGGGGCAACACGTGAGGAACACAAATGCAAACAAGCCTGAATGGTCCCCAGGACTAGATACAACTGAAAACTCACACCCCAGAAGTGACTCGAACCCATACTCCCAGGAGCAAAGCAACTGGTAACTACAGGGCGCCTTAATCCGCTTGACCATCACGACCGGACATAAGGAAGTGATAGCCTGAGCTATATGAACCACTTCCCCGCCGGCACCTGGATGGTTATCTTGGGCATAGCATTTTATCAAATCACCTCATTTTTTGGGGCAACACGTGAGGAACACAAATGCAAACAAGCCTGAATGGTCCCCAGGACTAGATACAACTGAATTTGATAAATTTGATAAAATGATTTGATAAAATGCTATGCCCAAGATAACCATCCAGGTGCCGGCGGGGAAGTGGTTCATATAGCTCAGGCTATCACTTCCTTATGTCCGGTCGTGATGGTCAAGCGGATTAAGGCGCCCTGTAGTTACCAGTTGCTTTGCTCCTGGGAGTATGGGTTCGAGTCACTTCTGGGGTGTGAGTTTTCAGTTGTATCTAGTCCTGGGGACCATTCAGGCTTGTTTGCATTTGTGTTCCTCACGTGTTGCCCCAAAAAATGAGGTGATTTGATAAAATGCTATGCCCAAGATAACCATCCAGGTGCCGGCGGGGAAGTGGTTCATATAGCTCAGGCTATCACTTCCTTATGTCCGGTCGTGATGGTCAAGCGGATTAAGGCGCCCTGTAGTTACCAGTTGCTTTGCTCCTGGGAGTATGGGTTCGAGTCACTTCTGGGGTGTGAGTTTTCAGTTGTATCTAGTCCTGGGGACCATTCAGGCTTGTTTGCATTTGTGTTCCTCACGTGTTGCCCCAAAAAATGAGGTGATTTGATAAAATGCTATGCCCAAGATAACCATCCAGGTGCCGGCGGGGAAGTGGTTCATATAGCTCAGGCTATCACTTCCTTATGTCCGGTCGTGATGGTCAAGCGGATTAAGGCGCCCTGTAGTTACCAGTTGCTTTGCTCCTGGGAGTATGGGTTCGAGTCACTTCTGGGGTGTGAGTTTTCAGATATATATATATATATATATATATATATATATATATATATATATATATATATATATATTCTCAACTCTTAATCGTACTTTATATTGTCCTCATTGTGTTACTTGTCAGACACGGCAACCTCAGTTGAAGAGGGCTGGTGCATGGAAATAACATATGAAACAATTTCTGAATATATAACTCCTGTAATAATGTTATACTGAGACTTAACCCTTCACAATACCTCACAAGGCCACGATACCCTATTATCTGTCCTTACAACTCCACGATACCCCAGGATCTAACTTCATATGGCGACGATACCCCCACGATCTTCATTTACAATGAAATGATCCTTCTCTTTCAACGGAAAATACTTCCCTCGACCTTTCGGTGTGGCTATGGGTTCCACTCTCTCCTCTGTTCTTGCCAATCTCTGCATGGAATACTTCGAAACTGTTCTTCCCACTATTGATACTCGTCTCTCTCTCTGGCTTCGCTATGTTGATGACATTTTTACTTTATGGTCTCACGACCTTAGTCTTTTCCAGCCTTTCCTCTCCTCTCTTAACAACCTGGCTCCTGCCATCCATTTCAAAGTTGAATGGAAATCAAATTCCCTCCTTCCTTTTCTTGACGTTCCCAGCTCTGTATCCGGGATCTTCTTCTCTATCTACCGCAGACCCATGCATAGTGGTATGGATATCCTCCTTCTGTTAAGAAAAGTGTCCTCGTCTCTCACTTCCCTCCGCGCTCTACACATCAGCGACCCTCAGTTTCTTGACTCTGAAATTTTGTTTATTGACAAATCTTTCTCTCGCCTTGGTTACCCTTTACATTTTATTAACTGTGCCTATTCTCAAACTAAATGAAATTTATTTCATTCCAAACCTGTTTCCAACACTATTAGTACTGTGCTCTGCCTTCCCTACATATCTGAACTCAAAAATCTCACTAATACTCTTCGTCGACTTGACATAAAGCTCGCCTTCGACAAACTTACATTCTTCGTAGTAATTTGGTCCACACTGCTCCTCCTGCTTCTAATGCTGCTGGTGTCTACTCTGTCTCCTGTTCGTCTTGTCCTCTCCAATACTTTGGCGAAACTGGTCGTACACTTAATGACAGACTTCAGGAACACAAAAGAAGCGTTAAGTCTGCAGACACAAACAATGCTCTCTTCTGTCATGTTAGGGACTCTAATCATCCTATTAATTGGTCCTCTTCTAAAATAATCTTGCCTGCCTCTGCTCTTCACAGACGCCGTCTTGTTGAAGCGTCTCTGGTACACAACCTACCCATCATGAACCTGAGTCCTGGCTTTGTTGCTGTTGACTCTTCCCTCTCACAGTACATATTCAAATGCATCCGACAATGTTATTTTATTTTGGTAAAGGACTGAAAGGGTTTCTTTAAGTAGTCTAAAATATTTATACTTCGCGACAAAAGAATGAACTTAACCACCGAGCAGTACCTACAGTGTCTGGTGCTGTGAGGCAGCAGGCGACCGTTGTCTGGTGCTGTGAGGCAGCAGGCGACCGTTGTCTAGTGCTGTGAGGCAGCAGGCGACCGTTGTCTGGTGCTGTGAGGCAGCAGGCGACCGTTGTCTAGTGCTGCGAGGCAGCAGGCGACCGTTGTCTGGTGCTGTGAGGCAGCAGGCGACCGTTGTCTGGTGCTGTGAGGCAGCAGGCGACCGTTGTCTGGTGCTGTGAGGCAGCAGGCGACCGTTGTCTGGTGCTGTGAGGCAGCAGGTGACCGATGTCTGGTGCTGTGAGGCAGCAGGCGACCGTTGTCTGGTGCTGTGAGGCAGCAGGCGACCGATGTCTGGTGCTGTGAGGCAGCAGGCGACCGTTGTCTGGTGCTGTGAGGCAGCAGGCGACCGTTGTCTGGTGCTGTGAGGCAGCAGGCGACCGTTGTCTGGTGCTGTGAGGCAGCAGGCGACCGATGTCTGGTGCTGTGAGGCAGCAGGCGACCGTTGTCTGGTGCTGTGAGGCAGCAGGCGACCGTTGTCTGGTGCTGTGAGGCAGCAGGCGACCGTTGTCTGGTGCTGTGAGGCAGCAGGCGACCGTTGTCTGGTGCTGTGAGGCAGCAGGCGACCGTTGTCTGGTGCTGTGAGGCAGCAGGAAGGCGGGTAAAGGACCGGCCACTTAACTGCCACTAGGGACATTCCTCCAGGTACTTCCATCACACTAACTACCACACAGTTATATGTGCTCACGTTAGCACATATACCCATGCTACAGCTTGGTGAACACTGACACTCCCTACCAGTTTGAACACCCAACAAAACTGAACATGCACAGGAAAGCAGAAAGCATCAGCCATGATATAGTAGGCATGAGATATGAGATAGCAGGCCTCAGGCATGAGAAAGCAGGCATCAGAATCTCATGCCTGATAGCAGGCATCAGGCATGAGATTCCAGGCTTCTGGCAATGAGATAGCTATCTTCAGGCATGAGATAGCTATTTTCAGGCATGAGATAGCAAGCATCAGGCACAAGATTGCAGTCAGCAGGCATGAGATTCCAGGCTTCAGACAGAAGGCATATGATAGCAGGTATCCGACATGAGATAGCAGGCTTCAGGCATGAGATAGTCTGTTATCTCATACCTGATGCCTGTTATCTCGTGCCTGCTGGCCGAAACCTGGAAATTTATTGATTTATTGGGAAGGGTCAGAAAGCATCATGGGAGGTGTGAAATGTCCTCTGGGTGTTGAATCTCCTGTCACTGCTAGTAGTGAGCGCTCTGATGTAGGCCATCAATACAGAATCTGCCCCAAAAATGTAAATCTTCCATTCGAGTTTTTTCCAATAGCTCACAAAATGGAGGAATGAGTGGTCATAGACATTATTGACAGGAATCAGACCTCCTACGGAGACTAACCAGAAGATAGAGATAACAATTTATATATAAGTTCAAAAAGATTGCTAGCTTGCTCACGAAGAACCTTAACATCATGTGAAAAAATCTTGAAAAAAAAAAGAGTTGAATGACGGTGTGTGCCTCCACATACCCACCTGAGGACTGTCAGCCCAATCACTCAATATATAAACAAGATATATCTTTCAAGGTGCTTGATAATGCACAAACAACAGTGCTTCATCAAAGAATATAGATATATATGATTTCTGCAACAAACAGACCATCAACGGAGATATCCTGGCAAACAACACCGAAATAATAAACAAATACAAGAATAGTAGAATGTTATTTCTATAAAATGCAACAAAAACCCAGCCAACTATCAACACCCAGCTCCGGTACATTTTTCTGTACTCAAGGCCAAGGCAGAATATGTAAGTTACCCTTTGATCACCGCCCAGGCAACATCATCTAAATAACAACACCTAATTCACTGATCTCAGGGAAATTAATAGGAGCGTCCTGCAATACATAATTTGCCTGTACTCGCATAAAACAAACCACCTTCCCACAGTCTCAAAGGCTTCTCGAGCCACGTCCTTTTCTCAGAGTAAAGGGGTATCTATTTTATTTTTTAGTTTTTCACAGAGCTAAACAGTTCTCGTAGGTGACCAAACACAAATTAGGAAAATATATTTATATAAATGAGACAGTCAAAAACAGTGACAAAGGAAAAAATCCAGATAGATTGTTGGAGAGATGATAAATTGATGGATGGATAAACGGATAGATACATAGATGGATAAACGGATAGATACATAGAGGGATGGATACATAGATGGATGGATACATAGATGGATGGATACATAGCTGGATAGATTTGAGTAGATTGATGGATAGATAAATTATATATATAAATGAATGTATGGAAAGAAAGTATACGTTGTGGGTAGTAATAATATTAATATGTTGTTGTGGGTCGATAGATTGTCTCTTCCGGACAACCCACCAAACAATAACCTCTGTAGAGTGCTTACACTTTAATCGGAAGATCACCCTGTGTGCTCCTGGCACTTGGAGAGGGGTTCAACGTCACACGTTTAGGGGGTGCAACTCCAATACTGACCTCGTTGTCACGTGCACACACCCTCTCGAGCCGCCATGACTCCCCACTCTCTCCTTATTTTTGGTATGATCTCCTCAATCCTCTTTCTGAAATAATTACTCTGTACTCTCCTGTCAAGCTGTGGTAAAAACTCCAGGCAGTATATCTCCTTTTAATTGACTTCATAAATTAAAGTTTATCTTATTTTTTTTCTTAGTAGGTAAGAAATGAGTGGACTGTATGTACTTGTTAAAACTGCCTGAAATTATTCTCACACAAATTGGGGGGACAATTTGTAGCTTAAACCACTTTGTAATGGCTCCTTCTTAAACTACAAATTGTTTACCTAAGTTTAATTATATTATTTATCATACCACATATGGTGGTCTAATCTACTATTATTTCAACAATTATTACTAGTTATGAATACTACTACTACAATAACTAGAATGGCCTTATCTGAGCCTGTAGTAAGGGCCTGCTAAAGCTGTGTCATGTTAGCATCTATGTGGGTGTGGCCCTGTGCCTCATGGTGCCAATGGCGGCTGTGGAGGCCTTCAAGGCTGGCAACAGCTAGGTACATGTGCATAGTTCTACTGCTCAGCTACTTGCTGTTCCAAGTCACAATTTACCTGTTTGGGATGCAAGGAGTTAGTACATTTCCCTAAACATATCAATACAGGTATAACATGGTATGTGAGGGCTGTAAAAATGGGGTACACGTACATGGGTTGGTGTTGTTCATATATCATAACCGCAATACCCTTTGATATTAAAAAGTGCACTATTATAATAACAAATACTTGGTAAGACGGATACGTTCGTTGCTGTGATGTGATAGGCTGTGTGTTGGTTGTTGACACGTAATAGGTGTCTAGGTGTTAAACCAACTCTGGAGCCATGTGCAGCGTAAGGCTGAGCATTGTTATTGTTTTCGTGTGAGCGTGGCGTCTGTAAGAGACGCTCAGCCTCCTAGTGTTCCAATATTTTTTCCACTTCTAAGTTAAATTTACGTTAACAAGGGAATCAAGCTATATTTTGGTGTTAATAATTATATTCAGTCTTATTGAACACTTTTTTATTCAATTTAGACATTAAACTGTTGTATGAACAGTGGTTTAATAATGTAAATACTGCGGCGACGTCGATGACGTCACGGAGTCTCCCATTCTCTAATTTTAAGAGGATACTGTTAAGGGAAGACTATACTATTTGTGTGTCGGTTTCCCGACATAATTCCGGGGGGGAAGAACACGGGTCGAAGTCCCGGTAAGGACTGCGATCACTTTATTCTTCTCCTTCAGAATTATAATGCTGCTTTAATTTGAGTTTACATTGTTGAGCTGCAGTCCTTTGGGACGTATGTCCCGTACTGGCGTATCGGGTGCTGGAAGTCGCTGTACGTCTTCGTTCCTGGCCAGTTCTAAAGGAACTAATTTCTCTAAAGTTTTGAGAGTAGTGTTGCCTCGGCATTTCACTTTCACTATTCTCAAGATGCCCTGGCTGTCTGGATGAACAGAGACTATTTGACCTAAAGGCCACTCTGAGCGTGGTCCATCACTATCCACCAGAACTATGTCACCAGGGTTCAAGTTAATTCTGTTGTAGGGGTTGTTTGCCCCGTAATGATACTCTCTCAGAGCTGTAAGGTATTCTCGAGTCCATACGTCATTCCACCGACTTATCACCCTTGATAGATGTTTGAAACGTTGAACCAAATCACTCTCTTGGACATATGAAGGATCCTCTGGTTCCTCGTCCGTAAGGGACACAAGTGTTTTGAGAGGTCTACCATACATCAAATGAGCTGGACTTAATGGTTCACGCTGCAAAACATCATCAGAGAGGTAGGTAAGTGGTCGGTTATTGACTCGTGCTTCTATCTCTATGACTACTGTTTGAAGCTCCTGCAGGTCAATCTTTTGGCGGTGTAGGGTTTTCCGTAGAGAACGTTTTACCGTACCAACCATGCGTTCATAGAAGCCTCCGTGCCATGGTGCTCTGGGAGGTATGAATTTCCAATGGCACTGCCGTTGATTTAGGGCTGTGCGTACCTTTGGATGTGTCCAGATTTTCCTCAGACATGCTTCTCCTGCCACTAAGTTGGACCCATTGTCTGAGATCATTAACTTAGGACAGGATCTACGTGAAGCAAACCTGCGGAAAGCCTGTAAGAATGCTTCGGCACTCATATCGGGAGTCACTTCTAGATGGACTGCCCTTGTTGTGGCACAAGTAAAAAGACAAATGTAAGCTTTTACTGGTTTCTTGTCTTTAGTGCCTGTAAGTGTTAGTGCTCCTGTGAAATCTACTCCTGTAGTCTCAAAGGGACGAATATGTACGACTCGCTCCTTCGGAAGTGGAGGTGGGCCAGGATATGGACACACTCTGGCATCGTATCTCCGGCAAACAACACAGGATTTGATTATTGATTTTACTGTCTGTCTACCTTGGGGTAGCCAGTACTGTTGTCTTAAGTCTGTGAGAGTATCTAATACCCCACCATGCAGAGTGCAGTATTTGTGTATATGTAACACAATTAGTTTGCTTACTATGTGGTGACGAGGGAGCAATATTGGATTTTTTGCTTCCAAATCTATGTCAGCGTGCTGTAAGCGGCCTCCGCATCTGATTATGTTATAATTGTCAGTGTCTAACCAGAGACCCAGATCACGTTGTAGCTTCTTTGGAACATTGTCAAATTCTGTCCCGAATGTGTCGATCTGAGCTCTTTTGACCCAATACCTTAGGGCATTAGGGAATTTATGCTTGATTCCTATTTTCTTTAGAAAATCAAACACTACTTGGGTGACACCTATAAGTTTGTTCAGTTCAGAGTACCGAGTAGGATCAATTACCAAAGTCCGAGGTGGTTCTGGGTTCTCAGTGGGAACAGTAACATTGGTCACAATGACTTGTGGCTTTTGTTCAGGCCACTGGTCGCTGATTAGCCACTGAGGTCCATTGAACCACATCTCTGCCTTTGTTAATTGCCGTAAAGTCAGTCCTCGGGAGAGATAGTCAGCTGGATTTCTTTTGTGGGTACATATCTTAGTTTATACCCTGCTGACAACTCTCGTATTTCCTTAACGCGGTTACTCACGTAAGGATTCTTACTGTTATTGTTCTTAACCCACTGTAGTACTGCCTCATTATCTGACCAAACTACTGTTTCTTTAAAGTGGATGTGGCGTAAGGCCTTGATCAAATAATGAGCCAATCTTACTCCTAACAGTAAGGCTGTTAATTCCAGTTGTGGCAGTGATCTTTTCTTTAAAGGTGCCACTCTGGCCTTTGATGTGAGCAAATTGGCTTGCCCATTTGTGACCAGGTAAGCTACTGTTCCATAAGCCTTTCCTGAGGCATCACAGAATACATGTAGCTTAATTGGTTCTTTTCATTTACTACTGTGTTCCTGGGGAACTTGACAGACTCTAGGGTACTTAAATCTTTTACTAACCCTTGCCATTTTTCTTGTAGGGCAGGTGTTAGAAGATCATCCCAGCCTATCTTTTGTTGCCAACATTCCTGTATTATCAACTTCCCATTAATCAGTACTGGGCTTAATAGTCCTAATGGGTCGAAGGGTTTGCTGACTTGTGATAGTAATTTTCTCATTGTTAAGTTAGTGGTATCAGGCTCCACTGACTTGATTGTCAACTGATCTGTTGTCGTGTTCCATTCGACACCTAGTACCTTTGTCATCTCGGGTACCTGGTAATCGGGAAATTCAGTTGAGATCAGTTGATTTAATTTTTCATTGTTAGAGACCCAAGATTGGAGAGGCATATTGGCTCCCATTAATTCTCGATTGGCCTCATGGTATATGTCCAACAGTTTACTTTCACTGTTGGTTGTACCTTGAAAATTATCCACATACAGGTTTTTGCTAATTTCGTCTTGTTTGGGCTATTGGACTTCTTCAAGTGCGTATCCAAGGTAGCTTGGAGCAGAAAAGGAGATGATGTGGCGCCAAAAAGGACAGAGGCAAAACGGTAAGTGATTAATTCACTGTTCGGATCGTTAGGATCCTTAATCCATAGGAACTTTGTGTAGTTCCGGTCTTCTTCTTGAAGACCTACCCTAAGGAATGCCTTGCTGATGTCGGCCGTATATGCATAAGTCCCAATACGGAACTTTAACAGCACGTCGTAAAGCCTTTGTGTTAGGCTAGGGCCAGTTGAAGACAGTCGTTTAACGAAACACTACTCGGCTCATTTTAGCACTGCAATTAATACTATCCGTAATGGGGTAGTTGCAGAATTCTTCTGTACACAATGATGTGGTAAGTAGTGACCTTCCTTTGGGTTATCATTTGTAACAACTTCGATAAATTTGTCATCGAGTTGCTTCTGTATTATTTCATGGTACAACTTCAAGTTCTCAGGTTGTCTTGTAAGGCAAACACCTGTGATCTCAATTGGTTGGTGCCATAAATGGTTGATGGGTAGCTGAGGTGATTCAGCTTCCATGGTAACCTGACCAGTATTGATTTATCTGTATATAACTGAGTCCAGGTATGTTGTAAGTCCAGTATCATCTGGGATAGGTTGTTCAGGGACAATGCCGAG
>WNGS01072858.1:0-11580 GCA_020271785.1 Procambarus virginalis
TTATTTTCATTCCGTTTTACATTCTTATTCTCTTACTTCTTATCCTTATCCTTTTATTATTAGTTTCCTTTGTCCTGGCTTTTAATTAGTTACTTATTATTTTAGTTCTTTATTACTTTTGTCTAATTTTATGTTTATTTTGATGTTTTAACTAATTAAGGTTTATTTATAAGTTTATTAGTTTCCCGAGTTTATTTACTGTATTTTATTTACACATTATTTATTTTATTTCTTTTCTGGTTCCGTGTTGCCTACAATTTTCGTTTTCCCCGTCTATTCTTACTTTCGTTAAGTTTACTTTGTCCTTATTCCATTTTACTGTTACACTTCGTTATTCATTTCCTTTATTTAATTTACTTTTGCCTTTATTTCTGCTCGTCCGCTACCCTCTTCTGTGTTTATTTATCATTCTGTCTTATACATTTTATTCTATTTACTTCTTATGCCCTTATCCTTATTTATTATTAGTTTTCTTATGTCCGGGCTTTTAACTTTAGTTTATTTACTACATTTATTTTAGTTCTTTACTTAATGTCTAATTTTGTTTTGTTTTTTGAAGTTTTAACTAATTAAGGTTTATTTATATTTTATTTTAATTTCCCGAGTTTATTTACTTTAATTTATTTACACTTTATTTTACTTATTTCTGGTTCTCTGCTACTGCCTACTTTTTTCGCTTTCCCGTCTACTCTTAATTTGGTTAAGTTTCTATGTCCTTACCCCGTTTTACTGTTACACTTCGTTACTTATTTACTTTATTTAATTTCCTTTTGCCTATACTTCTGCTCGCTACACACTTATGCGTTTATTTATCATTCCGTTCATACGTTTTAATCTACCTACTTCTTATGCCCTCGTCCATTTTAATTTTAGTTTGTCCTGGCTTTTATTTTAGTTTACTTTCTTATCTTTCAGTTCTTTATTAATTATTGTCGGATTATGTTTGTTTATTTTAAAAGTTCATTAACTAATTAAGGTTTATTTATAAATTTATTTTAATTTCCCGAGTTTATTTACTTTATTTTATTTACACTTTTATTTTACTTATTTCTGGTTCTGTGCTATTGCCTACTTTTTTCGCTTTTCCCGTCTACTCTTACTTTGGTTAAGTTTCTATGTCCTTACCCCGTTTTACTGTTACACTTCGTTACTTTATTTAATTTCCTTTTGCCAATACTTCTGCTTGCTACACACTTATGCGTTTATTTATCATTCCGTTCATACGTTTTAATCTACTTACTGGTTATGCACTCGTCCTTTTTAATTTAGTTTATGTACTGGCTTTTAATTTTAGTTTACTTTCTTATCTTTTAGTTCTTTATTAATTATTGTCTGATTATGTTTATTTTAAAAGTTAACTAACTAATTAAGGTTTATAAATTTAATTTAGTTTCCCGAGTTTACTTACTTTATTTATTTACATTTATTTATTTACTTATCTCTGGTTCTGGGTTATTGCCTACTTTTCGCTCTGTCTATTCAATATTCTTGTTAAGTTTACTTATGTCCTTATTTCGTTTTACTGTTACACTTCGTTTTTTTTTTTTTTTTTTTTTTTTTTTTTTTTTTTTTTTTTTTTTTTTCCTGCCATGCTTGCTTACACGGCTATATTATTACCTTGTTTACATGCCTAGCCTTGTTTCCTTTCCTGTCCTGCTCTGGCTGCCCACTTAATTTTCCCCTATCCGCAGTACGGAGATGCCGGCCCACCCACCCCACGGCGAAGAAGAGGACAAGGGCAGCGTCAGAAGAAGCGACGAAGGCTAGCGCACGCCTAGGGCAGGGGTGCTACGGAAGAAGAGGACAAGCAACAGCGCGAAGGGGTGCTAGGACGCAACCGCCTAGGGCAAGGGTGAAACCCGCCCGCATCGCCTCCTCCACGGACGCCTCTTCGGGAGGCTCTGACTCGGACGCCGACCACATCCACGATGCACGCCCAAAAGGAATGGCCACGGGGGACGCGGCCGACCACCCCACACATCTTTCGGCCGCCGACTGGGCAACGCTGCGGACGCTCATTGCTCAGGCTCGGAGCCCCCCCCCCCTCCGAATCGAGATGACAGAAGATTTCGAACCCTGGCGGAGCGGACAACACGGACGCCCTCACGAACAGGCCTACTCGCACAGCCTCCCCCCCCCCTGCGCGCTGCCCACGGTCAAGGGCGAGGAGCCACACGACAGGGCGGCGACACAGCTCTTCAGGCACGTCCCCCAACGGCGAGTACCACCGAGAGAGCTCGTTCCTTACTACCCCTAGTCCTTGGGTAGGGCAGCTCTGGGGGACGCGTGGCAACACCGTCACCATGCTAGGTGTGCACGTCCCACTGGCCCTAAGAGAGAAAGTCTGGGCAAACAAGTACATCGACTGGCGCGGCCTGCTGGCTTACGAATGCGATGCCAGGCCCTCGGAGTCACGACATGCCACTCCCTCTGTGGCCCAGTTATCCACTAAGAACTTGCCGCCTCTGACGCTGGAGCAGTGGGGGCACGGCTTCGACATCTTAGCTTCAATCTACCTCGATCGACTTCCCGCCGAGGGTTGGGCGCTTTTCACACACGTCCGCTACGTGAAGTCCATGAAGAGCAACCTCCGCGGCGACTGGATGTGGTACGACGAGGCATTCAGGTGGGACAAGGAGAGGTCGGGCTGCCCATGGACCGCTCTAAGACTAGACCTGGAGATTCGGTCCGTACAACGTGCAGCGCAGGAGCAGTTTCAGGTGGGGCCTCGCGCCGCCGCCTCCCCAGCCGAACGTTCACACTACTGCAAGGGCCTACGGGCTACCACCGGGATACTGCTACGCTTTCCACGCAACCGGGACAGGCTGCTCCGTCCCCTCCTGCACCTTCAAGCACTCTGCCCCGCTGACACAAGTGACATCCTGCCTACTGCCCGTGCCCCCAGGCCAAGCCTCGAGTCGCCGCCGCTAAGGAGAATCGTTCCTGTCGCCCCACTCAGGACAAGAGCAGGAAGAAAGACACGTCACAACGCCAGTGGACGCAGACGCGCTTGATGCTGTTCCTAGTACCTATGCTAGACAGGGAACTGAGCCTGGGGCGCATAGCGGGCCCCTTCGAGGTCCCCCCCATTCGAGAACTTCAAGTGTTCTCCTATAGCCCTGAGAGAAAAGTCTACGCCGGGAAAATACAGGCTACTCCACATCCTCGGCTACCCCTATACCGCCGAGAGCGTCAACGCCAACATCCCGCGGGAGACGACAACTGAGACCTTAGTGGTCAGACGCTCGCCGGGGGCGCACTTGGCAAAAATGTGATTTAGCAGAGGCTTTACGGATCATCCCGGTCAACCCAGCGACTACCACCTACTCGGCTTCGCCCACGGAGGGCGGTACTACTATGGAAAAATGCTCAGCATGGGGGCGGCACATTCCTGCAGGATCTTCGAGACGTTCTCCGACGCCCTGCAATGGATCCTCGTGGAGAAGTTCGGCGTGCGGGATGCCGTGAAGGTGCTGGACGATTTCATCCGCGTGAGTTCTACCTACGAGTGCTTGCGGAGCTTGCGGGTGTTCATTGCCCCCACAAGACTGCGGGCCCCCGCTCCTGCCTCACCTTCCTTGGACTTGAAATCGACGCCCGACGTATGGAGACAAGGCTGCCGGACGACAAGAGGACGAAGTACATGACTGCAGTGGAAGATGCTCTGCGGGTCGAGAGCCTTCCCCTGCGGGACCTGCAGGGGATTATCGGCAAACTGCAATTCGCCACGACAGTCATACCGGGGGACCTGCTACAGAGCGCTCTTCTCCCTCGCCTTCTAAGCCTGCCTCCGGCTAGGGGAGGTGACCTATACGGGGAAGGGGCAACACACACTACGCTTGGACCAGTTAACGTTATTGCGGACGGGGATCGACATCGCGTTTGCCTCCTACAAGCACAGTGCAGGGCGTACCCCCACTTTAACTCTGAGTGCAGACCCCTACTGCAAGTACCGCCCGGTACGTGCCATGGCGAACTACTTAAGACGACGGGGCTTGGGACCAGGACCTATCTTCCTGGGCGAATCGGGCTTCCCGGTCACCAGACAAGATTTCACATGGGTGCTCTGTGCCGCAGGTGGGAAAGTGATGCGTTCCACACCTACGTCAGGCAAGACTTCATTCCATTACCTCGATAAGTTTCTTCTGCGGCCAGCGGGCACCTCGCCCTTCGGGGGGTGGGGGACCGGCTTCGCTGGCCTGCGGAGTGGGGGTGCTGCGCCGGATCCCCAAGTCTAGGGCTGCCCGCAGCTACTTACCATATGTCAAGTGCTCACTTGTAGTGCAAGTTTGGGGTTGCAGACTTTACATGTACTGGGCACTAGCATATCATTACCCCTGGAAATTATTAACTATACTATGCCCTCTGTGTATACAGAATATATTTCTACATACTGTACTGGCTGTGCCACTCAATTATCTCTGGCATTGTTTTTAATTATAGCATTAAGCTGATTGCGAGTACTGCAACATTGCTTCGGCTAGCTGCCACTAGGCACGGTTAATGTCCTATGACTTATTCCCTTAGTTGCATCTTTGCAGTACTGGCATTCTACTCAGACATGTTACATGCCTTCTCTTATATTGTGGTACAGCAGTTGCGCTACTTACCATATGTCAAGTGCTCACTTGTGTGCAAGTTTGGGGTTGCAGACTTTACATGTACTAGGCACTAGCATATCGTTACCCCTGGAAACTAGTAACTATTCTATGCCCTCTGTGTATACAGAATATATTTTATACATACTGTACTGGCTGTGCCACTCAATTATCTCTGGCATTGTTTTAATTATAGCTTTAAGCTGATTGCGAGTACTGCAACATTGCTTCGGCTAGCTGGCACTAGACACGGTTAATGTCCTATGACTTATTTCCTTTAGTGCATCTTTGCAGTACTGGCATGCTACTCAGCCATGTTACACGCCTACTTGGATATTGTGGTACAGCAATTGCTCTGTAAACATTAGTTAATAAATTAAGGTCCCCCCACTCCTGGTTTGTTTTCTCCCCGATCAGAAATGGCCCCTGCATAATTTAAATTAAGCGGGGGAATTCTGGGAGGCGAAAACAATTACGCAGCGCTCTGTGAGAGCTGCGCGCGCCGTGGGGGGGGGCGCACATTTAAGCAAACGCACAAGGAGGTTTCCCTCTCACTCCTACACAGCTACGGTACGCTCCACACGAAACACCCGCCCTCCTCCCTTGACTGCAGAACATCTTGCTCTTCGAGCTCCTCACGTTTCTCCTATGCTACTCTCTAATTTGGGGGTGCTGCGCCGGATCCCAAAGTCTAGGGCTGCCCGCAGCTACTTACCATATGTCAAGTGCTCACTTGTAGTGCAAGTTTGGGGTTGCAGACTTTACATGTACTGGGCACTAGCATATCATTACCCCTGGAAATTATTAACTATACTATGCCCTCTGTGTATACAGAATATATTTCTACATACTGTACTGGCTGTGCCACTCAATTATCTCTGGCATTGTTTTTAATTATAGCATTAAGCTGATTGCGAGTACTGCAACATTGCTTCGGCTAGCTGCCACTAGGCACGGTTAATGTCCTATGACTTATTCCCTTAGTTGCTTCTTTGCAGTACTGGCATTCTACTCAGACATGTTACATGCCTTCTCTTATATTGTGGTACAGCAGTTGCGCTACTTACCATATGTCAAGTGCTCACTTGTGTGCAAGTTTGGGGTTGCAGACTTTACATGTACTAGGCACTAGCATATCGTTACCCCTGGAAACTAGTAACTATTCTATGCCCTCTGTGTATACAGAATATATTTTATACATACTGTACTGGCTGTGCCACTCAATTATCTCTGGCATTGTTTTAAACAATGTTTTTTCAACTTCTACAGCTAGCACAGACATTGTAGTAAACAAATATGTTACATTTGTTGTTTACCTACGTAATTCTAAGAGATACTGTGTAGCTGTCCTTGTTGCTCGGAAGATGCGCTGACAATTATTGTATATATTTACTGAATTTACCCAAGGGCCACTAACTATCTAGTGGCCTCGAAGAGGACAGAAAGCCGGCGGCTTGTTAAAGGGCCCGCCAATTGTCTTAATGATATTTTGAGCTGGAATTTGGCATTTACGGCTTCAGCGGGTAGGCGGTTCCATGGGTTTATAGCCCTCTTGGTGGAAAAAAAAACATCTGTTTTCAGTCCTACTTGAGAGAACATACTCTCCAACACCATATCTGTGATTGCCCTGTTATCAGTGACTTCATACCAAATGGTCTGAGGTATTTTGAGCTCTGTAATTACTTCATACACTCAGGAATATTGGAAGATATTCTTGTGCTGCACCCAGATTTTGCCAGTGGAGGCTAATAGATCAGCATTAAGTATTTTGTTCTCTCCTAATTCCATGTATGACTGGCCATCCTGTGAGGTGAGGATGTTGGATGAGCTTGTAGATAGTTTTTGATCTACACTGTGTGGTCCTTTATACAGAATAGGGAAGCAGTACATTGCTGTGTATACCTAAACATGTTTGAAAATACATTGTTTGAGAGGAGTCTTGTAGAAACTGGTAAGAGTAATTATAATATAATGTTTCCATGATTCAGTGCTTACCTCTTGTGAAAATTGAGAAGAGTTGTTTAGTCAGAGTTGATTTATTTTTTCTATTGAGGCTGGTATTTTCTAAATTGATTCCATGTACAGTATGTCTAACCATCCTGTGAGATGGGAGTATTAGATAAACTTATAGCTAGTTTTGTATCTACACTGTGTAATATTCCATATAGAATAGGGTAGCAGCACATTGCTGTGTATACCTAATTTTCTTAATAAAAAAAATCAGTAATAAAGATTTTAAATTATAGTTTGTATTATTACAAATACAGTTCTGTATTATCCTTATTAAATCATGTTGACCATGGACCATTAAGAACTCATGTTGATATGTAATAGTCATATTTCTTTTGAACTGCTAATCCATGCTAATCATTCATTAAATTGTGCATTATGTCTCAATTTTTCACTTCCTTGGATATACTGTACAGTACAAAAAGATAGGATAAAAATAAACCAGTAATATTTCTTTCATTATATTTTTCATTTAAATAACTGCATCAATATTTTTACAGCTGACAGGATTTGTTTTACCATACAGGTGCATTATTTGTTAAAAAAAAAATTGGGTTTATTGTTACACACAATGGTGCTACATAGCCTTCCCGGCTTGGTGCCTTCTTTTGATAATTACTATACTTTGATAATTACTGTACTTGTTCCACACCCAAATTGTATAACAGGAAGAGGTCTTGGACCCCTACTTCACTCTCTCTTTTTTAATAGTCTATATAGTCATAATTATAGCTTTAAGTATTCAATGAATAAAGTTTTTGACATTTTTATCCTTACCTAACATCATTTGTGCAGCATATTTTTATTTTATGTCTCACCCAGATTTAATTTCAAAATAAAACCAAACTAAATAAATTAGAAATGGGTATGTATAGCTAAGGTACACCCTTACTACTAGGTGAACAGGAGCATTTGGTGATAGTAAATGATCCCATCAGGCAGGGCTCATCACCTTCTCTCATATTTCATGTTCACCAGTGTTTATTTACTTAATAACTACGGGTATAATATCTTGCTATTATAAAACTAATTCTACTATCATAAAAGACATATTTACTTTAAGTTTCAAGCAGAGAATGCATATATAACTAACACGAAGGACTCCTCTTCACGAGATTCGCCAACTAATAACCTTGTGTTATATTAAAATCGATTCCAGTGTTATGTAGTAGAGAAAAATTGAGTTATATCCAGTTTACGTAAAGCTACGAGTGGTCGAAACCACACTTAAATCCCGGAATGAACTTACGAAGGTTTTTCCACTTAGTGTAGCTACTTGAATACCGACGTAGCCGCCACGAAGGCGCTAAGAAGGAAAACATTCTTAGCTAAGAGGAAAAACCTTCGTAAGTACCTTCCTGAATCCGGCCCCTGGACCTTACCACACTCAAGGAAAGGAGAGATAAGGGGATATAACTATAAAAAAAAATTCTAAGGAAAATTGACACGGTAGACAAAGCAGTATTCTTCAAAGCTAGGAACAGCAAAACGAGGGTTTATAGATAAAAACAAGAGGCAACTGAGTCACAGTGACGTGTGAGTGTTTTTCAGTATTAGAGCTATCAATAAGTTGTCAATTTACTGGTATAATGTAAAATTCGCTGAAGCTAATAAAATTCAAAGTTTTAAATGCAAATATGATGTGAGGAAATTCTTCCAATATATAAACTACTATAATTATAAATTAATTTATAATGTAAATAAATATTAGAGGAGTGGACTGTATAAATTTTAATGGTTGGATTATTTCCACTTTACACTATTTGGGGGTAGACTTAATAATGCTAAGTCTACCTGGTAATTTGATTATACATGAAAATTAAATAGAATGAGCTAAATGATTTAGTTAGTAGACTACACTACTACTGATTAGTTATAAAGAAAACTTCAGCTTAGCTGGACTGAAGATTTCCTCCTAGACCAGCCAGAACACTGGAGTAGACATCAGGGGTGGCTCCTAGTCTAGCAAGAACACGATTAGTCATCAGGTGGGTTATGCAGTAAATGTTGACCTCGTGGTCACTGCATCCTGTACTCCAGCCATGAACTCCGTGTTGAAACCGGTAGAATATTCTCTCACATGCCCCATGTTGAGAAACACTGGTTTGAATCCATTAAAACACAAATCAAGGGACCTCGAATGTGGAATGACCTTCCTAATTATGTTAAAGACTGTACCTCTCCCAACCAGTTTAAGATAAAAACTAAGTACTACCTAATTAACTCAATGTAACCTACCTCACCCCCAAAATATCAACCCATGTCTTCTATTTTAAACAATGCTGTTTTGTTGACCAAATTGTATTTTTGCTTTTTTTCTGCCATGTTCCCCCCCCCCCTTTTTTCTTTTTTTTCTTATTTTTTCTCAACACAATTTATACTTTAATCTCAATTAGTATTAAGTTTTAGTCTTAGTGCTTTTCCTGCCCAAAACGCTTTGCGTAATAGTGGCTTTAGGCATTGTATGTTGTTATAAACAATGGTGGGCTTGCTATGGGGGAACTGGTACTATTAAGGGGTAAGGGTAAGTAGAATACAGAGGTATCAAAAATGGGAGAACTAAAAGGCCCGGCCCCCAAAGTAAAATATCCACAGTAATAAATGCTTGCTACTAAACCCGGTTAGTCTAGGAATAGATTATTGTACTCCCACACAGGAAAAAGGGATACTCTGTTCAAACTTACTTATTTATTAACCCCTTAACACCCCCCATACACAATCACACCAATAACAATTTAATACTAACTTTACCACACAATCTTACGTTAAAAGCCTTGGTCCACATAGGCAGGATACAAGGTTTTACACTGAAAACAAGCTAGGGTAAAGCTCTACTATAAAACACTTGAAGTATAGTCAGCTTAGGGTAGGGGACCACGTGTTTACACTGGGACCCCCGTTAGCATAACAGGTAAGATAAACACTTACTACAACCCAGGTATACTACTCTACACATAGAACGATGGGTATGCCACAATATAATCATAAAAATTAGCAAAGAAGACTTAACCAGACGAAGACACAGAAATAAATAAATAAGAAGAAGGAGAGGCACTTCCTTCCACCACAGCCAGCCAGCAGAGAAGGGCGAGCGAGAGCCTCCCTCCTTCTCCGTGGGCTAATGCTGCCGGCAGACTGTTCAACTAATCATACCGGCGCCCGATACAAAGTTTACTCAGGTTTACTTTACAAATGATTAGACAGTATTAGTAAACATAGTTGGTGCCTATTTTATTATTTAATAATCAACCCCAAGCTCAATCTTTAAATACTCTTCGAGAGACAAGACTAGTCTTACGACTGGCAGGGAAGATACGGCAAATGCAACTCGCAATGCGTGTTTACTCTATGGTAGCTCAATAAGCTCAAATTTTGACCTCTGGTTTCCCTCTAAAGAACCCAGAGTCGTAACATATGTACTAGCTCTATCTATAAATCCATCAACTTTTGTATCTTACCTTGTATGTATGTACCTTACCTGAATAAAAATTTATTTATTATTATTATTATTATTATTATTATTATTATTATTATTATTATTATTATTATATTATTATTACTATAGTTGACAAAAAAAATCACATTTACACTGTCAATCAAACGAATAGGCGAGTTTGTATATATTAGTCATGATATATTTAAGTAAGAATGAAGGTAACTGCAGAGGCCTATTGGCCCATAAGAGTAACACAGCAATACCAGCTAAAATTTGTGATCCCTGTTGGTAGAAACCTTATGGCACTCAAACAGACGTCTAACTTCATATACTTCCGCACTTTTTCCACAAAACTTGGCGGCAATTTCATGTGGTCTCCATCTCATGTTGGCCTCCGAATGCATGATAGAGCTGATAAGTTAGCCAAAGAATCTGCCTTTAAAGGAGCCGTTGAGTGTAACCTTGGATTGTCAATGAGCAATCTGAGAGCAGCAGTACACCGAGAACTTCAACAAGGTCTTGTAGATCTGAGGCAAAGTGAAATTGACACCAGTAATTCCATCTATCATCATACTATCATGCAAGAGGAGCCACACATATATGGATCATCCAATAAAATCAGCAGACTTCTAGATGTTACTACTGCTCGCCTTAGACTCGGTTACAAGTATCTCTGGGAATTCTCATTATCTGCCGATGTAGACCTGACCAAATGTAAACTGTGTCAACAAAATTATTCGCACACCCTCCGTCACTATGTGATGGAGTGCGAAAAGATACGTGAATTTAGAGACAATTATATAACCAATGTTCCAGCGATGTGTAAATATTTCATTCAAAATTATCTGCTACCAGAAATTTTAGCCAAATATCCCCAGTTTGCTAACTGTAGGTAGTAACTAAGTGATTGTAACCTATCCACCGCTGCCCACTGGATGGGGGGCAGTGTGCAGGACAAACATATAAATTGTGACACTAGCTCTCCACATATGTCAGTTGCTTAATTTAGAACTTGTACTTGAGGACGATCTCTAACCCATTGTTGATGTACGACTTATATTGAATTTTGTAACTAGCTCATCAAGATTGTAACTTGCTTAGCTAAATGAATTGTGGGTTTCAGTCCCTTAGCCCATTATGTGCCTCTGTAACCCATTCCACTACCGCCCACAAGATGGTATTGGGTGCTAATAAGTGAACTAAACTAAAAAAAAAAATAACTGCAGCCAAGGCCATGACAAGCCCCCACTCGCTTACCCCACCACCCGATCGACTTACCCCCTCACCCGGAGCACTTACTGGCTACCGGGGCACATGGCAACGCTCGGGCAAGCTGGCTAGAGCACTAGCTGGCCAAGCTGGCTAGCACTAGCTGGCCAAGCTGCTTGAAACCCTTATCAGAATCAGCTGACTGCACGTTCATCGTAATACTACCAGTGTAGCCGTATAATTCCTTACTGAGTGGGGACGTCTCTTGAATTGGTTGGCTGATGGTTTTGATCCAGTTCTCTTTTGGGTATCACAGTACTAAGTCCA
>WNGS01072869.1:0-15349 GCA_020271785.1 Procambarus virginalis
AACAGGAATCTGCATACGAAGGCATACTATAAACCGACTAACCTTCATAGTATCTGCAAATTGACTCGAGCCACTCACTAGCCTTGAAGAAGTCGCTACCCTACTCACTTGGACTTAGACTAAAGCGGATTAACAGCAAAGAAGAGACGCTATATCCCCAGCTTGATGACCTATGGATATGTTCAGGAACAGAGACTACCCAGAGACAATAATACATGCGGCCCAGGAGAAACTCAGAGAAAAAACAAGGGCAGAGCTACTCAGACCTAGAACACAAGAAGTGGAAGACAAGAGATGGATTCTTCAACCCTTTTCTTCCCAGGCCTTGCAGCACAGCTTAAGATAAAACTCCAGGAAGTATGGACATGGATGAGGGTAACGTACAGTGAACATCCATCCTGGGGTAAATTCCCACAAAACCCTCCCATGATCGCCTGGAGGCGAGGTAAGTCTATAAAGGACCACCTTGTTAGAGCAGCTGTGCAGGTAGATCATCTCAACCGAACTTGGGGAAGGACCATCCCCAGGTTACAGTTTAAAGAAATTAAACTTACAGACCCTAACCTAACCTGACACAGGTTTGGTGTGCGACCTGTGTGGAGGCAGAGTATGCAGAGTGGTTAGGAGGGGCCTACGAGTACAAGAACCCGACTTGTAAGGTGTTGTTTACAAACGATGCCACGAAGGAGGATATTCTCGAAAGGAAGAGTCGTCTGCAGTATGTGGAGGGATACAAAAAAGTTTTCCTGCAGAGAAACAGGACGGAGGAGGAGAAGCCAGGGCAGCAGAGGCAAGGAGGAAGCGCAGGGAGAGAAGAGTAAACCAGGAATCACAGCCCCAACACAACAGTCCTAGAGACAAGAGAGGAACCCCGACCAGCATCCCAGCAACACCAGAGGGGAGGGCAACACCACCACCCCCTCTGCATAGAAACCCTTCCTTCCCCTCACTCTACTGCCCCCACCCCAATGCTCACCCAACCCTCCCTCCCTTCCCACCCCATTCTGACCCTGTCACCCTTTCCCCATTTCCACTATGTCCTCCCTCCCGCCTTCCCCCCCCCCTTATATCCCCTCCCCCTTCATCCCATACCCTCCCTACCCCCCTCCCCCCCTCACCCCGTGTCCTCCATGTCCCCCATATCTCCTTAACCCACACCCTACCTGTCCCCCCCTTCCCTTGATCCCCACCCCCCACCCAGAATCCTCTGAGACCCTGCAAACTACCTCACAGATCTTTTCACCCAGGGAACAGCTTTCCACATGGGCAGAATGCTCGCCAAGAAAGGGGACAAGAAAATGAACACACGAAAGTGAGCTTCAAGGCAATGTACACTAACATAGATGGGATCACAATAAAACAAGTGAACTCGGAGAATGGGCACTAGAAGAAAACCCAGACATAATAGCACTCACTGAAACAAAGCTAACGAAAATCAAACGAAGCGATCTTTTTTTGTGTCCTTTTAATGTTCATTTTGTGTATACAATCAGATATGTAACTGTATAACCTAACCTTGCATAATAAAGTGTACACCATAATAAAAAGGGGGGTGGTAGGAGAAACGACTCTTATGTATTCAGAGTTAAATGGCAAGTTTTTCCCTGAATGCTCTGTGTGCCCTTCTCTGAGGCTGTGGGTCCCTATAATTGCACCAGAGGTGGTACCCCCTACGTATATATATATATATATATAATATATATATATATATATATATATATATATATATATATATATATATAATCCTCCACCTCTGAACCACTTTACGGGCTATTCATGCCCGTGCCACCTCTTGGGTGGCTTAATCTTTATCAATCATCTGAACCACTCTCACCACACCAACTTGAGCTGAGAATAACCTGCAATACCTCGGCTTAAAGAATTAATAAGCCAACCCACATATCTAATGAAGTGAGAGCGATAATATGTTCGTCTCATACTGGACCTTACCAAGTCCCAACTAACTAATATTACAACATCAGTGACATTCCTAATTCATATATATATTTCCGCTCTCTGGAAGTCATTAAGCAGAATACTTACACAGGCAACAGTGAATTATAATTACGTAAGGGAACCCGAAGTCCCCGAGCATAATTGTACTCAGGGACGAGTAATGGACCATCGGTAAATATACCATACACGGTTACAAAGAATCTACACGAAATGGACAAAAATGTCCCAGTGAATAATATATTTATGATAATGAATGTGATATTGTATTCTAAATGCAAGAATGCCGTTGTGTGTAATTAGGAAGAGTATTTAGGAAATATTGTGTTTTTTCCTGTGTTCATTCAGGGAAAAATTGTGTTTAATATTATATGTATTAACGAAAAATCTACCCATCCCCCCCTAACCAGATACCAACTAACTCCCCACCTGATAACAACCCCCTCCCAGGTAACGTCCCCCACAAGCAACCCGTCCTCGCAAATTCGTATAGTCAATATTGACTTATTAAATATGTGCATAGGTGACATACTTAACATAATAGTTTCCCTTGAAAAGCTCATAGAAAACACCGACCTTACCTAACCTACTTAGTATGTTAAGATAAGCATCTTATTGCTTCGTTATTACAATTATTACCTAACCTATACCTATAATAAGTTAAGTAACAATTGTAATTACGAAGCTATACGATGCTTATTTTAACATACTAAGTAGATTAGGTAAGGTCGGTATTTTCTATGAAGCTTTTCAAGGAAACTATTGTTTAGTATGTCACCTATGAACGTAACTAATAAGTCAATATTGACTAGAATTTGCGAGGACGGTTTGCCACAAGATAGCATATCTTTCCCCGACCCCAGATAGCATTCCTTCCCGACACCTGATAACATATCCCCCCACCTGATAACATCCCCTACCTGATAACATCCCCCACTTGATAACATCCCCCGGCCAGATAACATTCGCCATCAGATAACATCTCCCTACCAGATAACATCCCCCTGCCAATAACAACCCCCACCAGATAACACCCCATCAGATAACGTCCCCTCTTCCAGATAACATCCCGCCATCAGATAACATCCCCCTACCAAAAATATCTTCCCCCACCGGATAACACCTTCCCACCAGATACCCCCCACCCCCGACACACACAACTTTCCCTCGCTACCAGTTACACACCCCTCCTCCCACCTGGTAACATCCCTCCCCCTCCACCAGATAATTCCCCCTCCTCCTACCTAACCACCAGATAATATTCCTCCCCACCAGATAAGAGACCCCCCCCCCTCCTACACTAGAAAATCTTCCCATACCTATGCACGGAAAAATATATAGATTGTGATTGGTTGCCAGACAGCAATATGTAAATGTTTCGCATTCTGGAGAAGTGGCCGGAAAGCAGCCCGAGCCGGCTATCCTGGACCAGCTATCACGCCAGCTATCGCGCCCGCTAGCAAGCATTTATATGCAACTAAGAGTAACAATCGAGTTTGCTTAATTGTATAATACTTCTGTATGACTGAAAAAACAGTGATACGAGCAGTATTTTTGGGGGGTGATTATTTGTTAACTTGGACGAGTCATGGCAGCTATCAGCTAAATTTCACGAGAGCTAATGACCAAGTATGCAGATTCGCATGGCTATATCCGCTTGTACATATTTATATCTATATAAATTAAAATGGAAATGTTCGTTTGTTTCAAAATCGCTAATCTTCGAAGTTCTTCACCGATTGCTTTGAAATTTTCACACAACGTTCCATTAGCATCCGAGCGGGTTTTTATATACATATTGTATCGATACACGTCTGTGACGGGAAAAACATGCTTTTTTAAAAAACGGTGTTTTTCATGTGTTTTTCAAGTGAGCGAAAACTTCGTAACTGCTATATCGATTGCTTTAAAATTTTGGCACAACGTTGCATATGAATAGGCGAGTGTTTTTATATATACTATATACATGCCTCACCTGTGACAGGAAAAACATGTTTATTTTTTTTTAACAGGGCCATCTGTAGGATGCAGGAGCAACACACGCTTTAATCTCCAAAAGTTCTTCACCGATTGCTTTGAAATTTTCACACAACTTTTCATTCGCATACATGCGTGTTTTTATATACCTACTGTGTAGATGCCACACCTGTGACAGGTAAAACCATGACTTTTTTAAACAGCTCCATCTGTTGCACATAAGACAAGTTATGCAAAATGTTACGATTCAATTTCAATGTTTCCGATTGCATTGATCATTTTTTTTTTATTTTTTTTTACATGCAAGCATGCGTATAAGTTTACAATAAAATCAGAAACAGTACAACATAGAACAAAAGTACAAAGCACAAAGCACACATATATACACGGACAAAGGAACAAATCATGAGAAGACCAGCCAGAAGGGCTGACCGCAAAACAAAAATGCATATACAAACATAGCACAAATATAAACACAGCGGACGACAAACATAGGGGAAACCCCAGAACAAAATGCACAGAAAACAAACCTACTAACACCTCAAGCACAGACGGAGAGGCACCACACAAAATGATAAACGTATAAGGATAATAACAATAAAGGAAACAGAGCCGCCATAACAAACGGGAGGCAAAACAAAATGGCAAAACAGAACAAAGAGCACAACCCCTTGGTGGGAACACGCCAACAGCCTGAAGGGCACACAATGACATAACAAGCGCACACCATCCACAACCGAACACAAACGCACCGGAGCCTCACACCCACCCACCAGCCATACAAAGAAAGCCCACAACACAACCAGAGCACGCAGGAACCGGGAAACAAAACCCACCCCACCCACTCACACACACACACCCCATCCGCAACATGAAATACAGAATACACAGAATCATTTGCGACGAACAAATGAGAAGTGTACTTCTCCGGGATAAAATCGTAAAGATACTTCCTCTTGTAAGCTTCCAGACAAAATCTTCAAGGTCGGTAGGGTTTTTGATCCCCCACTTCCGAGGGAGTACCATAAACTCAGGAACATCCAGATCGGGCGGCATCGGCCAACGCCCGAGGTCACTGACGCAAGACGCATGAGGCTGGGGAGCGTCATCCACGCCCTTCGAGGAAGCAGACGACACTGGAGAAGCGGACGGGGCTGCCGAACTGCCTCGCCGTCGTACGCACAGGAGCAGGGCCGGACGATGAAAAGGTAGCACCTCCAGGGAGACCGCAGAAGACACGGAAGAGACTGCTGAAGATGGAAGAGGATGACGGCCAGGAGGAAACGGGGAACGAGGAAAGGGCCACAGAACTCCCAGAGCGAGCATCCTTTCTCAACACCATCACCAGGCCACCCCGCTCACCACCAACCGCAGCAGGGGGAACCACCCACGAAGAACCGGAGCCATCCGACGCAGGCAACGCACCGAAGCAGGACCCTCGACACCAGATCAGAAGGGGAGCCGAAACACCGGCACCGGCATCCTCAGGCAAGTGCACCTACGCCACCACCGTAGTGTGCACCACAACCGGAGCCACCCTACCGTCACCGGAAGGACCACATTCGTCGAAGTCGCCAACGTCAGCCCACGCAGAAGAAGAACGCCGGGAACGCTTAGGCTCGGGCCGCACATCATCAGACCGGGAGCAGACTCAGCGACACACACAACACTAGCCAGGCGAACCGACGCACGCCGCAGTATGGCAGCATCCTCAACCACATGGGCACCAGGCCAGGCACAGGAAGAAGCGCCGGATCCACCTCAGCTCCCAGCACAGCCGGAACAGACGGCGAGGGTGGGGACTGGGACAGACGCAGCAGAGGAAGGACTGAAGACGAGGGTCCGAGCAGACGGCAGTCGGAAGAGGCGCAGGGACACCAGCCGGAGCAGGCTGAGCACCAGGTGAGGACACAACCTCCGGAGGAGAGGCGACAACAACAGGGGGCGCAATAGGCGGAGGAACAGCTGACACAGAGGGCACCTCCCCAGCTGAAGAGACGTCCACATCCACCGAATCGTCCCCCCAGGAAGCGGCGGAAAATCCTCCTCACTGAAGAGATTCACTGGCGCAACGGCAGGCGCAGAACAGTCAGCACCCTGATGGCCCAAAAGGCCACAACGATAACACGTCCGCGGCTGGCGGGCGTAAAACCCCGAACGTTGTACCGCTTAAGGCACACAGAGGATGGAATATCTGCCCGGAGTCTCATGTCCAGGGTGCGAATGTTAGTCCTTACACCCTTAAGTGGACTGGAAGACACCACGTTCACCCGCACACTAACCACTGCGCCAAACCGATCAAAATACCGCCGTAGCAGACCCTCCAATCACAAGGGAGCCCCATGCACACTGACGTAAGTGAGATCACCACTGCGATCAAAGAGGGTCACAGTGCCTGCACCATCCGGCAGGGGTAATGTCTGCCCCTCGTATCGCCGGAGAAAATCGCGATACGCCAGCTCCTCCGTGAATTTCACTATTGCCCGACAGGCCGTTACCAACTTGACCCCATAAATCGCTAACACAGGGACAGATAGCAAACCACAAGCCAGCGCAATCTCCGGGTAACCGGCCCGCACAGAGAATTCGAGTCCACAGACTGAGCCCGGACGACAGGAGGGAGAGGGACCCCCATCGTAACTCCACGCCAGAACAGGCGGGCAGAGACACACCTGCCCTCAACCGGCCAAACTGGTAAACAAGCACCAAACTGCCGGAGCGCCGAAGCAACACGTCTGTCCCTTACCGAAGCTAGGGCCAGACTCTGATTGCATTGATAAATTTAATTTTCATAGATTTTGATTTATTTTAATTTTGATTTAATTATTTTATGTGACATTGCACTGGAATTGAGCTGTGTTGTTTTCCATACCGTTCATTTCGTGGGTATAGTTTATTTGTTTTTTTTTCATTGTTTTTCATTTCGTTCTTTTAACTCTTCTTATTTTTCAGTGCAATTGATGGTGAAATTGAGCTGTATCGATTGATCTGCGTTTGAATTGAATTATTTCGTTAGTATTTTTTGTTTTTGTTTTAATTAAACACATGAAAATGTACAACACGTTTATTTCATAGCTGCAAATGTTCAACAAACAGCTATGAATCCACCGGCTATAACGTTAACTGTGTTCTTCATGTTATGTCATAGTGACGCGTTTGCCAAAACATTGCTGTATTCGGAAGTGCCTACGTATTACACATGGAATGCCAGTAGAAAATCATTTGAGCGACATAAACGAGGAGAGCAAGTTGACGTACAGCCTGACATATTCAAATAAACTACGATGGGCAGTCTGTAAACAAGAGAGAGAGTCGACGGACAGGCTGACATATTCAAATAAACTACGATAGGCAGTCTGTAAACCATGCATCCCTATCAGGATGAATGCTTCTTTCTTCACATTCTGTAGGTAAACGTGCCCGGTCCAACGTCTTTCCACCAATTGAGATTTGTTGTTGTTGTTGTTTTATAGATTCAGCTACTCGGAACAAGTTCCAAGTAGCACGGCTATAGTGTGCCCGTAACTTACCTGGCACAGGAGCTGGGCAAGAAGCACGGGCTATGGTTAGCCTCGTGGACAGGAGATGTCTCCCGTAATCCCGTGAGGGCCAGCTTTTATATTATATACTCGCATTTGGGTGAGGTGATATGTTACAACAGTTTTGGATGAGGTGAACAAAACTTTCAACACAAGACAGAACACGAAACAATGGGTATAAATTGGATAAATTAAAGGGAAGAATGGAAGTAACTGCAGAGGGCCTATTGGTCCATATTTCTTGATGCTTTTATATTGGTGCTGAGTCTTGAAGTGGGTAGAATATAGTTGTGCATTAATTGGCTGTTAATTGCTGGTGTTGACTTCTTAATGTGTTGTGCCTCGCAGATGTCAAGCCGCCTGCTATCGCTGTATCTATCGATGATTTCCGTGTTTTTGTTAAGACTTCTCTGGTGATGGTCTGGTTGTGGGAAGAGATTACATGTTCCTTAATGGAGCCCTGTTTCTTATGCATCGTTATTCGCCTGGAAAGAGATGTTGTTGTCTTGCCTATATACTGAGTTCTTTGAGGCTTACAGTCCCCAAGTGGGCATTTGAAGGCATAGACGACATTGGTCTCTTTAAAGCGTTCTGCTTTAAAAGAACCTGAATGCAGTGTGCATTTCCCCTCTGTATCGCCACGCTGAGGCGCTGGAAAAGAAAGCTGGCAGCTCTAGGGTCCCTTGTTGTTTCAATGAGCTTAGAACCCAGTTCCTTAAAAAAAACTGGTAGCACTTTTGCCCCAGGCGCCAAGTGTCTCAGAAGCAATAGGGACAAAATTGTAGTGGTGATCCAGTTCTCTGTACTTACGGGATTTGGCTGCTTCCCTATGGGTGGCAGTGCCACCTGGTTGTGCAACATTGAGGTTAATGTAGGTGTTAGCCAGGGTTGATACGCACGTGTAGCCCCATGCCACTGCTTGCCGTTCCTCCAGGGGTTCACTGTGATACCATCGGGGCGACCAATAAGAGCATCAGAGTTACGGGGCGTTAGGTAACGGGGCTCTCTTTCAGCTGGGCATTCAGCTGTGTCAGGCTCCTCTTGATGATGTCGTTTACTTCACTGTGCTATATATTATATATATATATATATATATATATATATATATATATATATGTATGTATGTATGTGTGTGTGTGTGTGTGTGTGTGTGTGTGTATGTGTGTGTGTGTGTGTGTGTGTTGTACCTAGTAGACAGAACGCCGTAATTGGCCTAGTATGCAAGGCCCGATTTGCCTAATACGCCAAATTTTCCTGAATTTATATATATTTTATAATTTTTTCTTATGAAATGATGAAGATATCCACTTGAATGTATGAGTTAATGTTCTTAAATTTGAGTTAAAAGTAACGTAGATATATGACCGAACCTAACCAACCCTACCTATTGTAACATAACATAACCTATCTTAACCTAACCTAAACTAACACAACTAAGTCAATAACGTATATTCTTAATATATTAATAATAATTCAAATAAACTAATTGGAAGCAATTTATTGAAAACAAAGAAAATCACTCGACCTATTAGGCAAATCGGGCCTTTCATAGTAGGCCGAGAAGTGCGTTCTGGCTACTAGGTACGACATATATATATATTTATATATACTGCCCTTAAGGTAGATTACCTACCTCAGTACATTTATAACTGAACATTTCGATTTACAAGCAAACCAATTTGACCTAAGCGCACGCAATTAGAAAAGTGTGTGGACTTCATAATTTCTCTCTCCTTTATGAGACAAGCGAATTTTGTTCATTAACCAAAGCAATTAATTATCGTCAGTGGACGAGCGGTGAGCTGCTCATGTCGCTGTAATTGACGACGAATTCAAAATTCCTCAATTCTTTTACATAGTTTATGAGGATTTTACACTTTTTTACGTAATTAAGTGAAAACTTTCGGAAGACCTAAACATTTAATAAAACAGTTTACCAGAATATTGATATCCTTTGTGGCATTATATATTAATGAATCAACTGCTGATTAATTCTATTTCAAACACATGTTATATATATTCAAAAGTTTACTGTTTTGTTCAACACAAAGAAAAGAAATTTTAAAGTAAATATCTGCTCTGTCTTAGAGTAAATATCAACATGGGTCTTCTCCTCAACTCTCCTTAAAGCCATTAACGCCATTTACAAGACTTCCAGACTTATTATGCTGTCAAATGTCACACTTTCAAGACTTTGGAGAGTGCACCTCAGGTCCCTAGTCCACCTGTGCTGGGTGCACCACAGGTCCCTAGTCCACCTGTGTTGGATGCACCACACGTCCCTAGTCCACCTGTGCTGGGTGCACCTCAGGTTCCTAGTCCACCTGTGTTGGGTGCACCACAGGTCCCTAGTCCACCTGTGTTGGGTGCACCACAGGTCCCTAGTCCACCTGTGTTGGGTGCACCTCAGGTCCCTAGTCCACCTGTGATGGGTGCACCACTGGTCCCTAGTCCACCTGTGTTGGGTGCACCACAGGTCCCTAGTCCACCTGTGTTGGGTGCACCTCAGGTCCCTAGTCCACCTGTGATGGGTGCACCACAGGTCCCTAGTCCACCTGTGTTGGGTGCACCACAGGTCCCTACCCGCCAAACACACACCGAAACTACGACGTTGGTACAACGTTCGAACAAGTTTTAACACCTCCTAACCAGTTATAACAACCAATATAGCCAGTTGTAACAACGTTCTAATAGGTCATAAACACGTTAAGCCAAGATGTAACAACTTTATTACAAGTTGTAACAAGCGGAAAATAGACACAGTTTCGGTTTGTGTTTCCAGGGTAGTCCACCTGTGCTGGGTGCACCACAGGTCCCTAGTCCACGTGTGCTGTGTGCACCACAGGTCCCTAGTCCACCTGTGTTGGGTGCACCACAGGTCCCTAGTCGACCTGTGATGGGTGCACCACAGGTCCCTAGTCCACCTGTGTTGGGTGCACCACAGGTCCCTAATCCAGCTGTGTTGGGTGCACCACAGGTCCCTAGTCCACCTGTGTTGGGTGCTCCTCAGGTCCCTAGTCCACCTGTGTTGGGTGCACCACAGGTCCCTAGTCCACCTGTGTTGGGTGCACCACAGGTCCCTAGTCCACCTGTGCTGGGTGCACCTCAGGTCCCTAGTCCACCTGTGTTGGGTGCATCACAGGTCCCTAGTCCACCTGTGATGGGTGCACCACAGGTCCCTAGTCCACCTGTGATGGGTGCACCACAGGTCCCTAGTCCACCTGTGATGGGTGCACCACAGGTCCCTAGTCCACCTGTGATGGGTGCACCACAGGTCCCTAGTCCACCTGTGTTGGGTGCACCACAGGTCCCTGGTCCACCTGTGTTGGGTGCACCACAGGTCCTTAGTCCACCTGTGTTGGGTGCACCACAGGTCACTAGTCCACCTGTGTTGGGTGTACCTCAGGTCCCTAATCCACCTGTGTTGGGTGCACCTCAGGTCCCTAATCCACGTGTGTTGGGTGCACCTCAGGTCCCTAATCCACCTATGTTGGGTGCACCTCAGGTCCCTAATCCACCTGTGTTGGGTGCACCTCAGGTCCCTAATCCACCTGTGTTGGGTGCATCACATGTCCCTAGTCCACCTGTGTTGGGTGCAGCTCAGGTCCCTAGTCCACCTGTGCTGGGTGCACCTCAGGTCCCTAGTCCACCTGTGTTGGGTGCATCACAGGTCCCTAGTCCACCTGTGATGGGTGCACCACAGGTCCCTAGTCCACCTGTGATGGGTGCACCACAGGTCCCTAGTCCACCTGTGATGGGTGCACCACAGGTCCCTAGTCCACCTGTGATGGGTGCACCACAGGTCCCTAGTCCACCTGTGTTGGGTGCACCACAGGTCCCTGGTCCACCTGTGTTGGGTGCACCACAGGTCCCTAGTCCACCTGTGTTGGGTGCACCACAGGTCACTAGTCCACCTGTGTTGGGTGTACCTCAGGTCCCTAATCCACGTGTGTTGGGTTCACCTCAGGTCCCTAATCCACGTGTGTTGGGTGCACCTCAGGTCCCTAATCCACCTATGTTGGGTGCACCTCAGGTCCCTAATCCACCTGTGTTGGGTGCACCTCAGGTCCCTAATCCACCTGTGTTGGGTGCATCACATGTCCCTAGTCCACCTGTGTTGGGTGCAGCTCAGGTCCCTAATCCACCTGTGTGGGTGCACCTCAGGTCCCTAATCCACCTGTGTTGGGTGCACCTCAGGTCCCTAATCTACCTGTGTCGGGTGCACCACAGGTCCCTAGTCCACCTGTGATGTGTGCTCCACAGATCCCTGGTCCACCTTTGTTGGGGGCACAACATACCCCTGTAGCTCTCATCGGCTGGGTGAATCAGTTCTGATGAGAATTTTAAAACATTTTCGTATCCGTTTTTCCTTATAATCGTTCTAAAAGTTTAAGAGTTTGTTAGGTCTCGTGTTGAACTTAAAGCTTATCAACCTCTAGAGGGATATTAAGGCTACCACAAGAGCTTGCTGACCTTACAGCAAGAATACACATTAGCCCTGAAAGTAATTCTGGATTCAAGGAAACCTTGAGAGTGTATATATACATCGAGTAACAGAGTATACACATCTTTAGTTCTGACAGTGTCAGAACTTCACATGGTCTGACAGTGTCAGACCATGAAGGTTGAATGGAAACGAATTTCCTTACGTACTTAAGGAAATTCTTCTTTCAGTTCTTCCTTCGTGATTTGACAATGTCAAATTTTTCATCACGTCTTAATTAATATATATATATATATATATATAAATATATATATATATATATATATATATATATATATATATATATATATATATATATATATATACATATATATAGCGGAAGCGGAGGAGCTTCAAGAGATACATAACCTTTAGGCATTTGTCTTGTATGTTTTGTAACCTTTAAATACACAATATATATATAAATATATATATATATATATATATATATATATATATATATATATATATATATATATATATATATATATATATATAATATAAACACAGAAATCATTGATAGATACAGCGACAGCAGGCGGCTTGACATCTGCGAGGCACTACACATCAAGAAGTCAACACCAGCAATCAACAGCCAATTAATGCACAACTATATTCTACCCACTTCAAGACTCCGCTCCCATATAGAAGCATCAAGATATGTGGGCCAATAGGCCGTCTGCAGTTACAAGTCTGCACTTTAACTTATACCCATTGTTCCGTGTTCTGTGTTTTGTTGAAAGTTTGTTTTCACCTTACTATTGTATTACATCACCTCACCCAAATGCAGGTATAAAAGACCCAAACAACAACAATATATATATATATATATATATATATATATATATATATATATATATGCAAACAAGCCTGATATATATACATATATATATGGTGTACATGATCCCAATTTACACGCTGTGCCACAGAGTGGGCCTCTCGTGCAGGCCCATCACCTCAACCACCATCCCCAAAAGCCCACAGGCAATCCAGCTGGGATGGCCCCATTGTAGACAAAGTTGCTGCAGAGTGCCTGGGTGCTGCATCAGCACAGCACGACATTGATCGCCTCACAGCAGTAGCAGCCCCTCATGCAGGGGATTTCCTGTTAGCAACCCCAATGTCGGCAACTGGCACGCGTCTCACACCACACGCCCTCCGAATTGCTGTGGCCCTCCGCCTTGCTGCCCCAATCCACACCAGATATAGGTGTATTTGCGGCGAGGTGGTGGCTGACAGGTACGGCCACCATGGCCTACTCTGCCAAAGCATAGGAGGATGGCACTCGAGGCACAGTGAAGTTAACGACATCATCAAGAGGAGCCTCACCACAGCTGGATGCCCAGCTGAGAGAGAGCCCCGTTACCTAACGCCCCGTAACTCTGATGCTCTTATTGGTCGCCCGGATGGTATCACAGTGAACCCCTGGAAGAATGGCAAGCAGTTGGTATGGGACTACACGTGCGTATCACCCCGGCTAACACCTACATTGACCTCAGTGTTGCACAACCAGGTGGCGCTGCCACCCACAGGGAAGCAGTCAAATCCCGTAAGTATAGAGAACTGGATCACCACTACAATTTTGTCCCCATTGCTTCTGAGACACTCGGCGCCTGGGGTAAAAGTGCTACCAGTTTTTTGAAGGAACTGGGTTCTAGGCTCATTGAAACAACAAGGGACCCTAGAGCTGCCAGCTTTCTTTTCCAGCGCCTCAGCGTGGCGATACAGAGGGGAAATGCGCACTGCATCCAGGGCTCCTGCCCGCCATCTGAGGAGCTGGAGGAACTCGACAACCTATGATAACCATCTTTGTAATCTTTATGTAACTCCTTTTTTGTAACACAGTTCAAATAAAGCATATATATATATATATATATATATGGAAAATCCACAGAGAAAAATGAAAGGAGGTAACGTTTCGACTGGTTAAAGCCTTGTCAGTCTGGTTTGACAAAGGCTTTAACCAAGTCGAAACGTTACCTCCTTTCATTTTTCTCTGTGGATTTTCCGCATAAAATGATCAGTGTTTTGTGATCGTCAATTGCATATATATATATATATATATATATATATATATATATATATATATATATATATATATGTCGTACCTAGTAGCCAGAATGCACTTCTCAGCCTACTATGCAAGGCCCTATTTGCCTAATAAGCCAAGTTTTCATGAATTAATATATTTTCTCAAATTTTGTCTTATGAAATGATAAAGCTACCCATTTCCTTATGTATGAGGTAATTTTTTTTATTGGAGTTAAAATTAACGTAGATATATGACCGAACCTAACCAACCCTACCTAACCTAACCTAACCTATCTTTTATAGGTTTGGTTACGTTAGGTAGCCGAAAAAGTTAGGTTATGTTAGGTTAGGTAGCCGAAAAACAATTAATTCATGAAAACTTGGCTTATTAGGCAAATCGGGCCTTGCATAGTAAGCTGAGAAGTGCGTTCTGGCTACTAGGTACGACATATATATATATATATATATATATATATATATATATATATATATATATATATATATATATATTATTAGGGGTACCACCTCTGGTGCAATTGCAGGGACCCACATCCTCGAAGAAGAAAACAAAGAGCATTCAGAGAAGATCTTGTGGATTCTCACTGAATACTTAATTCTTTCCTTCTCCTACCACCACTATTATTTTTTTGTATGTTTTGTTTTATTTTATTGCAATGCTACAGTTTACAGAGAACACCCACACACACACAAATATATAACAATTAAACAATCAGCGTTCGAAGACCTCGTCCAAATCCTCGGAGGTTGGGTGCGTACCCAGGATACAGCACGCATTTCCCCTCTGCACTGCGACACTGAAGCGCTGGAATAGGAAACTGGCTGCTCGTGGGTCTCTAGTTTTCCCAATGAGTTCCTCACCAACCTCCTTTAAAAACTTGAGTGCACATTTACCCCAGGCGCCCAGAGTCTCTGAGCCTATCGGCACGAACCTGTAACAACGTTCTAGGTTTCTGTACTTGTGGATTTTCTGGGTCTCCCTGAAGGTGGCTGCCCCACCTCCCTCCGCTGAGCTGTAACGTAAATAGGTATCAGCCAATGTAGATGCACATGTGTAATCCCATACGACCTGTTTATATATATAATGTATATATATCAGGCTTGCTTGCATATATATATATATATATATATATATATATATAGTATATATATATTATATGTCGTACCTAGTAGCCAGAACGCACTTCTCGGCCTACTATGCAAAGCCCGACTTGTCTAATAGGCCGAGTGATTTTCTTTATTTTCGACAAAAAATTTCTAAGTGCTTTTTTTAATTATCATTATATTATATTAAATTAAAAACATAAATTGTTGACTTAGTTATGTTAGTTTAGGTAAGGTTAGATTG
>WNGS01072871.1:0-11850 GCA_020271785.1 Procambarus virginalis
GTCCCAGCCGATGATCCAGCAGCTGACGGCACAGCTGGCGGCGTTCCAGCTGAGCATGCCCCTGGGGGCAAGCCGGCTGCTGTAGTTCCAGCTGATGTGTCCCAGCTGATGGTCCAGCAGCCGCAGGCTCCACTGGCAGTCTTCCAGAGGAGCGTGACTTGCCAGTGCTTGAGGTCCCAGCCGATGATCCAGCAGCTGATGGCACAGCTGAGGGTGTTTCACCTGAGCATGCCCTGGGGGCCAGGACCAGTTCTGGATGTCGTGGCTGAAGATTTTTGCGCAGCTGCAAGGTCCAGTTGCGAGGCTGCAGATGGCTGGTCCCAAACAAGGATCTTCACGAGGGTAGAAGGGAAGTAAGCATTTTCTAACCATTCTTGCTAATATTTTTGTTACAGTTCTCATTCGTCTTGTCGAGCATAAGTGGTTCTGCAGTTCCATGCCACTTCACCCCCTCTTGCCTTGGCCTGTTGGCGTCCTTAGTATTCCGCTTACACGGGGGCCAGGCACAGCTGCGTTGTCCCGGCTGGTGGGGTACCACCCGAAGTTCAGTGGCTGCGGCCCAGCTGGTGGTGTTCCAGCTGGGCGTGCCCTGGGGGGCCAAGCACAGCTGCTGTTGTTCCCGGCTGGTGTGGTCCCAGCCGATGTTCCAGTAGCTGATGGCACAGCTGGTGGTGTTCCAGCTGAGCTTGCCACTGGGGGCCATGTACAGCTGCTGTTGTCCGGCTGATGCGGTACAGCCGATGAGCCAGCGCTGATGGCACAGCTGGAGGGTGTTCCAGCTGGGCACGCCAGGGGGCCAAGCGCAGCTGCTGTTGTTCCGGCTGAGGTGGTCACAGCCGATGGCCCAGCTGGTGGTGCCCCAGCTGCGCATGCCCATGGGGGCCGGCACAGCTGCTGCTGTTCCAGCCGATGAGGTACCAGCGAGGATCCAGCAGTCGATGGCCAGCCGCTGGTGTTCCACCTGAGCAGGCCCCTGGGGGCCAAGCGCGCGGCTGCTGTTGTTATGGCTGAGGTGGTCCCAGCCAATGATCCAGCATGCTGGGCCCAGCTGGTGTGGTCCCAAGCTGAGCACGCCCCTAACGCATTTTCTCTCCTTTTAATAATAAATTGTTACAGGTCTCATGCGTCTTATTGAGCGAGTGGTTCCGCAGTTCGATTCCACTTAACACACCCTCTTACCTTGGACTGTTGGCGTGTCCTTAGTATCTCCACGCGGCATAGCGATTGGACTTCGCTGCACTCTGGCAGTCTTCGGAGCCACCTGCAGTCCACTGGCTGAACTGTGCTTCATAACATCATCATCATCACCATCATCTTATTAAATTTAATTTGATAATTTAATTTATGTAAATACTTAATAAATGCTATTATATATAATTTATTATTGGTACTGGCCGTGCCGGTGCCTACCAACTCTCGACGCAGCCCGCTCAGCTATGCTGGACTTTATTCAATCCTACCTATTCCTGCCTTCCGGACAGGGTCGCAGCCAGTATCCCACTCTCGCAGCTAAGTCGCCAGCAGTATACAGCACTTGATGCGGTTCCACGCACCTGTGCCTTTGCTCTTCACGTTAACTCTGCACACCAGCCCTTGCCCACCCTTACTGCTTTATTACTTCCAGACCCACACCAGAACGAGGACGACGAAAACCTGTGATGATCGTGGAAGGCGCAGTGGGGCTATGAACGGTGGACCACGGCTCTCATGCCCACCGTGCGAGGTATACTGGGAGGCATCCGACTCCCTTCTAAGCAGACACCTCCACTCCACACCGAGGGGCTCACCACAGCGACAACGACCGACTCGGGGTCGACCCTGGCGAGTCGGCCTCGGAGTGGACAGCGTCCACATTCCCACACCCGCCCTGGGGCCAGCCATCCAGGACTGGTCTCTGCGAAGGTGGGCTACTACGACGAAGATAAACACGGAAACAACCAGTCATTCCCCACGGTGACAAGCGCTGCCTGCATGGAGTACAAACCCGGCAGTATGTACTCCTCCCAGTCCACAGTGGGGGGCTATTCCCGCCTCCCCGCTCCACGGCTCGTCAAGATGGTACTCCGCCGGCCCACCAAGCGAGCTGCGTCTCCTCGCAGCATCTGCCAAGTAGACCCGGAAAGGTACCTTTTTCAGTCTGGGTCAAGGAAGACCGACTGTTTTTTAATGGCCTCTCCGGGCATACGGGCACGCTTACGGCCACAGTAGCGAGGAGACCCACAATAGAATGAGGACGACGAAAACCTGTGATGATCGAGGAAGGCGCAGTGGGGCCACGAAAGGTGGACCACAGCTCTCATGCCCACCGTGCGAGGTATACTGGGAGGCAACCGACTCGCTTCTAAGCAGACACCACTCCACACCCGAGGGGCTCACCACAGCGACAGCGACCAACACGGGGTCGACCCTGGGGAGTCGGCCTCGGAGTGAATAGCGTTCACATTCCCGCACCCGCCCTGGGGCCAGCCGTCCAGGACTGGTCCCTGTGAGGGCGGGATACTACGACGAAGATATACACCGGATCGACAGTCATTCGCCATGGTAGAAGCGCTCCCTGCTGGAGTCCAATTTCGGCAGTAGGCCCCCCTTCCAGGGCATAGACGGCGGGCCACCCCGCCTTACTGCCCAAGGACCGTCTAGTTGCCGCTCCATAAGCCTCCAAGCGAGCTGTGACTGCTCGCAGCGTCTGCCTAGAGGACTCGGATTGGTACCTTTTTCAGTCAGGATACCATGAGTGTTTTAATGGCCTCTCTGGGCATCTGGGCCTGCTTACGGCCACGTAGCAAGTAGTCATGCTACTATTTAGCAGCCAGCTTCCGCTCGCCCTTCGGGGGTGGGGGTTCCGCGCAGCTGGCCCTCACGGGATGGGGGGTGAATACCAAGAATAAAGAATACCAAGCTTTACAATTACCGTAAATGCTCAGGCAACTTTAAATTAGAGATGTCTCTTCAATGTATTTGATTACATTAATTCTACTTCTGTATATTAATTTATGGCTTTCACAAATCTTCATTAGTCACCATAATTAATTCAGCTCTATTTACCTATTTGTTATATTGAGCTATTATGCTTCTTCAGTTAAGGATTATCTAATTTAATCTTTTATGATTGTATTATTAATTAATTATTTATTTATTAAATAATTATTAATTAATTAATTATTATTATTTTAAAATTAAAATAAGTCCCCCACTCCGTGAGCGTTTTCTTCCAACCACAGAAATAGTCACTGCTTTTATCATAAAAGCGGTGAAATTCTGTGGGTAAGGATATGCATTACCGTGCTCCACTGTCTAAACGACTAAGCGGCGCGCGCGTAGAGCGGCGTACTTGGGAGCGCAGGCGCGGCGCCATCTGGCTTGCCTCCGCCCCGCAGGTACACCACAAAACTCCCACCCTCCTCCCGGTGCTCCGTCGGAACCCCCAAAGGGGGGTTCTCCGTCGGAACCCCCAAAGTGACAAGCCAAGAATACCAAGCTTTACAATTACCGTAAATGCTCAGGCAACTTTAAATTAGAGATGTCTCTTCAATGTATTTGATTACATTAATTCTACTTCTGTATATTAATTTATGGCTTTCACTAATCTTCATTAGTCACCATAATTAATTCAGCTCTATTTACCTATTTGTTATATTGAGCTATTATGCTTCTTCAGTTAAGGATTATCTAATTTAATCTTTTATGATTGTATTATTAATTAATTATTTATTTATTAAATAATTAATTATTATTATTTTAAAATTAAAATAAGTCCCCCACTCCGTGAGCGTTTTCTTCCAACCACAGAAATATATTTATTCAGGTTTCCTTATTTTCAGTTCACATTCAGGAAAATCAAAATAGGAAGATCAGTGAAGCAAAAGACAAGAATGTAGAGCAAGAGGATAAGTTCTTGAAAAAAAATGAAGAAGAAACACGGACTTTCTCAAGATACAACTGTGACAGGTAATCAAAACTCATTCTTCATTACTAGATTTTAAATCAAAACTGTAGTTGTGTTTGCAGGGGTTGAGGATTGGCTCTATGTTCCAGTGTCTCAACTGTCAATCAACTGGTATATATATTCATGGGCCATTCCTCCAGTTTGTCCAGTTTTAGTTATAAATTTTAAAGATTTAAAAATTGCAAAGTAATATAAACTTAATGGCAATTTAAGTAATGAAAACTTAATGGGAACTTAAAGTAAAAATGAACTAGAATAATTAATAACAATGGATGACCAATAAAAGTCAAAAAGCAATTATGAAATCTATAAAACGAATAGCTTACTTACTATAATTTTATAAGTACACTATAGTTTAATACTAAAGTTACACTAAAACAAAATGAGGTAGATTAAATAGAGATACACTCAGGTACACTGGATGATAAAGTTTATACTAGAGGACACAGGCAAAGCCAGTGTACTATGGAACAAGGAAGTGAAAAAAAAAAGAAAAAAAAGAGACAATAATAAAGAAGACCCATTTTTTTTTTAAGTTAAAACCTTTTGGAAGGAAAGGCAGAGGTAAAGTACACATTGGTAGTTAAATGAGGTTATAATTTGAATTCTGGTTATTCAGCAGCTATCCCACAGTCATTCAGGAGAATTGAGGTGAGCTTCAGTGGTTATAAAATATGTTTTTCCAGTGTCAGTCCCACTAGCTATAATTTTACCGTCTCGCACAAAACAATGTTTAATTACAGTGGAATTTTTCCAGAAACCACGCAGTTTAAATAAGAGATTTTGTTTGAACCTGGTCAGACATTTATTCACATAAACATTTGATTTACTAGATACTGCAGATTTGAAAAGGTCTGACTTGCGGAAGCAGCTATCTAGTTTAACTCAAATTCTCCTGTTATTTATACCCTCCTGTTGATTTGATACCCACTCTATAAGCTGATTTGATGTCACTAGTTTTGATTGAATATTTTGATCATATCTTGGATATTTTGATCTTTGGGGAATATATTTAAATATTTGGAGCATACCTTGGATCATTTGGTCTTGGGGGAAAGACCTTCATGCATTCATTAATTAATTTATGATGGTCTTGGGAGAACTTTGTGAATGAATGAATGGAGGTTTTAGGGAGGCTTCAAGTGTGCTTTTTGGACCTGGCAAGTGTTTGGTGCTTTCCCATCTCAAGTATATCTGATCATATATTCAAAGCTCTTTTTGTTATTTGGCAGTCTACCAGCTGTCAACTATTTGTTGTGATGTGTTTTGTTAATATATATTTTGTTTAGAATATACTGTATGGAAACCAGGGATACAAATATTGTATTGCTACAATTATAAAAAAAATTATTTTTAATATAAAGTACTTGTTATATATTCTCAAATAATTATTATATAAGTGTGCAATGAATTGATGTGTGCTGTATTTGCAGAGCATCAAATCATGTAGATGGTAGGGCAAGTACCTTGAGGCGCTTCCAGGGCTTAGCGTCCTCGCGGCCCGGTTGTCGACCGGGCCTCCTGGACTGATCAAATAGACTGTTGGACGCAGCTGCTCGCAGCCTGACGTATGAATCACAGCCTGGTTGATCAGGTATCCTTTGGAGGTGCTTACCCAGTTCTCTCTTGAACACTGTGAGGGGTTTGCCAGTTAAGCCCTTTATGTGTAGCGGAAGAGTGCTGAACAGTCTCGGGCCTCTGATGTTGATAGAGTTCTCTCTCAGAGTACCTGTTGCACCTCTGCTTTTTAATGGGGGTATTCTGCACATCCTGCCATGTCTTCTGGTCTCCTGTGATGTTATTTCTGTGTGCAGGTTTGGGACCAGCCCCTCTAATATTTTCCACGTGTAAATTATTATGTATCTCTCCCGCCTGCGCTCAAGGGAGTACAGATTTAGGCTCTTTAGTCGGTCCCAATAGTTTAGATAAATAAATAAATATAAATATGTTTATTCAGGTAAGGTATATACATACAAGTGAGGTTACATTAATGGATCGAATTATAGATAAAGCTAGTACATACAATGCCTAAAGCCACTATTACGCAATGCGTTTCGGGCAGGAAGAACATTAATATCTAGAACTTAATACTAATTGAGCATAAAGAATAAAATGTGTTGAGAACAAATACAAATAAAGATGAGAAAAGGGGGAACATGACTGAAAAAGCAGCACAAATACAAAATGTTGACAAACAGCATTGATTAAAAAAAAAAAGGTAGGTAGGTTACAGGGAATTTATTAGGTAGTGTTTAGTTTTAATCTTAAACTGGTTGAGAGAGGTAGTCTTTAACATGGTTGGGGAGGTCATTCCACATTCTGGGTCCCTTGATTTGTAGAGCATTTCTAGTTTGATTAAGCCGTACTCTTGGAATATCAAAACTGTATTTATTTCTGGTGTGGTGCTCATGGGTTCTGTTACAACCAGCAATGAAGCTTTTGAGTTCAGGATTGGCATTACAGTTCAGCGTTTTATATATGTATGATACACATGAGAGAATGTGCAGTGACTTAATATCTAACATATTCAGAGATTTGAGTAGGGGTACCGACTGATGTCTGGGGCCAGAGTTGGATATTGTCCTAATGTTTTTACCGAGATGTTTTACCGAGTGGATTCTAGCAGTAAAGGATTTAAATAAATATAAATAAATATGTTTATTCAGGTAAGGTACATACATACAAGTGATGTTACATTAATGGATCGAATTATAGATAGAGCTAGTACATACAATGCCTAAAGCCACTATTGCGCAATGCGTTTCGGGCAGGAAGAACATTAATATCTAGAACTTAATACTAATTGAGTATAAAGAATAAAATGTGTTGAGAACAAATACAAATAAAGATAAAAAAAAGGGGGAACATGACTGAAAAATCAGCACAAAAACAAAAGGTTGACAAACAGCGTTGATTAAAAAAAAAAAATTCTGCACACTCTCCAGGTCAGCAATTTCTCCAGCTTTGAAAGGGGCTGTCATTGTGCAGCTTTACTCCACTCTAGAGAGCACAAGCGTTTTGAAAAGTATCATCATCGGTACAGCATCTCTAGTGTGAAAAGTTCTTGTTATCCAATCTGTCATTTTTCGTGCAATTGTGACGGCTACTTTATTGTGTAAGTTAAAGGGAAGGTCTTCGGACATGAGTACACCCAGATCCTTTACATTGCCTTTTTGTTTTTTGTTATGATTTGCCTGAGTTTTTTTACGTGGTTTCCGTTTTTATATTTTCATTTTTTCCATAGTGCATGAGCTGGAACTTCGTTAAACACCATATTATTTTCTGTAGCCCATAGAAAGACCTGATCTACATCTGATTGGAGGTTTGCCGTGTCCTATATGTTGCCTACTCTCATGAAGATCCTAGTGTCATCTGCAAAGGATGATACAGTGCTATAGGTTGTGTTCTTGTCTATGTCCGATATGAGGATGAGAAAAAGTACTCTAGCAAGCACAGTACCCTGGGGGACTGAGCTCTTCACGGTTGATGGGCTGGATTTTATTTTGTTAACTATTACACATTGGGTTCTGTTATTCAGGAAATTGTAGATCCATCTGCCTATTTTTTCAGTAATTCCTTTTGAAAGCATTTTATGTGGAATAACACCATGGTCATTTATCAAAAGCTTTTGCGAAATCTGTGTAAATTACATCAGCGTTTTGTTTTTCTTCCATAGCATCTAATGCCATATCATAGTGGTCCAGCAACTGCGACAGGCAAGAGCACCCTGTTCTGAAACCATGTTGTCCGGGGTTATGGAGATGCTGTGATTCCATGTATTTTGTGATCTTACTTCTTAGCATTCTCTCAAAAAATTTTATGATGTGCGATGTTAGTGCTATCGGTTTGTAATTTTTTGCCTCTGCCTTATTTCCTCCTTTATGAAGTGGTGCTATCTCTGCTGTTTTTAGTATATCAGGGATAACGCCAATATCTAGGCTTTGTCTCTACAGAATGCGGAGGGCCTTGCAATAGTGTTTTTTTTACACTTCTTGATGAATATGGAGTTCCAAGAATCCAGGCCTGGTGCAGAGTGCATAAGCATACTTTTTATGGCTTCTTCAAAATGCAGTGGGGATAGGGTGATGTCTGATAAATGATTTGATGTTGGTATCATATCCATGAAAAGTTCATTTGGGTTATCAATCTTTAGTGCATTTAATGGCTCGCTGAAAACAGTCGTACTGCTTCCTCAGTAGCTCGCTCATTTCTTTGTTGTCATCGGTGAAAGTTCCATCTCCCTTTTGCAGGGTCCCGATACTAGATGTGTTTTTTTATCTTGGTTTTGCATAGGAGAAAAAATATTTCGGATTTCTCTCTATTTCACTGATGGCCTTTTGCTCTCTTTGCCTCTCCTGGGTTTTGTATGATTCTTGTAGCTTGAGTTCAATTGTTTCTATTTCTCTACCTGACCTTCTTCGCCGTTCTTTAGATAGGGTGCGACTCTCAAGTTGTTCCGTGATTCGTTTTCTTCGCCTACATATGCGTATGCGGGGTATGCGGTTTAAACATATTTTAGTGCTACTGAGCTTATTTTTTCCAGGCACTGGTTCAGATTTGCATTTTCTAGCTGGTATTCCCAGTTTATTTCTGTGAAGTCCTTGTTTATTTGCTCCCAGTTTATCTGTTTATTATTGAAGTTGAATTTGCTGAAATCTCCTCCACCAGGAATCTGGATTGGTTTTGAAGCTCTATTCCCCATGGTTGTCATAACTTCAATTAACTTGTAATCTGAGTAACAGGTATTTGTAATCATTATGTTCCTGTTCAATTCATCATTATTAGTGAAAATGAGGTCCAGCGTGTTCTCCTTCCTAGTTGGTTCTACTATTTGCTGGTTTAAGGCAAACCTGTCGCACATCCGTAGCAGGTCATTTGCATGTGCCTGTTCATTTAGTCTACTTCCTGGTATTCTTTCTGATATTACTGTATTAGCAAGGTGCTTTCATTTAAGGTGCCGTAGGTTGAAGTCGCCAAGCAGGATGATGTTCGGAGCTCGATTTGTGAGGTTTTCCAAGCAGTGTTCTATTTTCATTAGTTGATCTTTAAACTGCTGAGGGTTTGCCTCCAGTGATTTATATACAAGGACAATAAGTACATTTAGGATCTCTATTTTGATTATCTTGAGATGATTTCGGGGCTTTTTAGTGTCCCCGCGGCCCGTGACAGCTGACTAACACCCAGGTACCTATATGATTATCAGCACTTCCACCATATCATTTGAGGTGTTTAGCAGCTCAGTACAGATGAGTGTGTCTTTGCTGTAGAGGCTTACCCCACCCTGAAGCCGGTGTTTCCTATCACATCTGAAAAGATTGTACTCTGAGATCCATATTTCACCATCATGGTAGTCCTTTGTGTGGGTTTCTGTTAGGGCTGCAAACACTGCATTTGCCTCATGAAGGAGACAATCTATAAAGTGAACTTTGTTGGATTTGCGTGTTTTTATACCCTGGATGTTGCCAAATATAAATGATGATATCGTGTTAGTGGAAGTGCTGGATGCCTTACTCCGTGTAAATATTTGAGGCTCTGGTAAGGAGGCCACTGTGTTTGCGTCCTCTCTAGCATTTGACCAAGTTGGTGGTAGAGTCTGGTCATTTTTAGCCATTTTTCTCCTCCTCCTCTTGCTAAAAAATTAAACCGGTCGATGGAGTAGTGGGTGTTTTCATTGTGGCGGTCTGTCGGTTTTATTCGCCTGGTACCTCTTATATGAAAAGCTGGACATTCAGTATTGAAGCACTCTTTCCTCTCCAAAGAGTTCTTGCAAGTTTCTGGTTGAAAGAATTCACAGCTTTTGGTACATTTACCTGTATTGAGGAGGTTTCTGCACGTTCTAGTGTGATCGTACTTACATGTTCCATTTGTTCTTCCCGATATCCCATGTTTACAGGTTGCCCATTTGTAATACTAACAGATTTTGGAGCCTTGTTTTGTTTGTGTCCCTTTGCCAGGGACCGCACTCTGCTGCGGCGTCCCCGACACTGTGCTCTGCTCTTGGGCCTGCGACACTGCGCTCTGCTCCGGTGCCATCGACACCGCGCTTTGTTCCAGCGCCATTGACACCGCGCTCTGCTCAGGCGTCCCCGACTCCGCGCTTTGCCCAGGCGTCCCCGACTCCGCGCTCTGCTCAGGCGTCCTAGACTCCCCGCTCTGCTCAGGCGTCCCCGACTCCCCACTCTGCTCCAGCGCCGCTGCCACGAGCTCTGTGCTGCATCTAGTTTTACTTGGTGTCATATACAGTTTGTTTGAAGACATTAGAAATTGCTATGCAGGCATTTATTAGTGATTCTCTTTTTTTTGGTGGGAGTTTTATCCAGGATTTCCATCATCTTCAAAAAAGTTACATCATCCTTTTTGCAGAGCCAGTACACAGAGTGGTCACTGGGACCATTTCTCCTTGAATTATTTCATGTTGGCACATTTTTTGTGTGTGGCTGCTGAACAGAGTTGGCATTGGAAGCTCTGTTGGTAATCTACCTTCATGTTGCATTCTATGCACGTTTTTATCAAAGACATTTTTGTTGAACACTTCTGTTCAGTGGTGGTGGTCTTACAAAAGGTCTTACAAGGTCGGGTGTTGACCGTTGGGGTTTGACCGTGGGTGGTGTGTTTACCAACTTGAGATAGGCCTGGAGGAGGCTGTATATGGCAGTGTTGCTACCACGTGTCGCACTCTTAATTTGTTTTGTTCACTTGTTAGATTGCATTACTTGCATTTTCCCACTAGTTTCTTTACAGTAGAGGTGTCTAGTTGTGTGTCTGGGCACTAGTTACCTGAGTACGTTACACCTGCTTGATGGGGTTCTGGAGTTCTTCTACTCCCCAAGCCCGCCCGAGGCCAGGCTCGACTTGTGAGTGTTTGGTCCACCAGGCTGTTGCTTGGAGCGGCCCGCAGGGCCACCTACCCACCACAGCTCGGCTGATCCGAACTTCTTTTAGAAAACAGTCCAGTTTTCTCTTGAAGATGTCCACGGTTGTTCCGGCAATATTTCTTATAGTCGCTGGGAAACGTTGAACAATCGCGACCTCTGATGTTTATACAGTGCTCTCTGATTGTGCCTATGGCACCTCTACACTATTTGGAAGAATACACACACAGTGGGTACTGGGGTGGGCCTACCTCCAAATGGCCCTTGGTAAAAGTAAACCAATTTCAACTCAAATATCTATTTTAGGTTTCTTGGAAACCAATGTGGCCCACATTTGCCCTCTTGGTCTCTGTCTACCGAGTGTTGTAATGCCTGGTGGCCTCTGTCTACAGACTACTATGGTTTCAAAATTTCTGTCATTTTGGTGTTTTTGTTTTTTGCAAGAAATATATATTTACTATATATTATGTTTTCCACTTTTCAGCACATCAGTGTCTACTTACTGCTGAAGCAAGTCCTTCATCAGGGTTCCCAAAGAGCATATCTTAAAGGGTCGAAGACTTCCATTATTTTGAAGCCATCAACAGAAAAGAAGAAGAATAATTTGAAGATAGTCAAGAAGGAAGATGAATCTGTTGGAAAAGGGCAAGTCATGATGCTTCAGAAGAAAATTACCCAATATTGTCTGATAGCAGATAATAAACTATTTTTTGATAATGTAATTGAGTCAGAGGTGACTCCCATCAATCTTACTTCCTTTACAGAACAATAAAATTACTAAAAAATATTCCTAATTATTTATGTAAAATATATGATTTATTTTTGTAATAAAATCAATAAACTTTATGTAATTAATGTAATAAGTCAGAGGTGACTCCCATCAATCTTACTTCCTTTACAGAACAATATAATTACTAAAAAAAATTCCTAGTTATTTATGTAAAATATGATTTATTTTTGTAATAAAATCAATAAACTTTATGTAATTATTGTAATTAAGTCAGAGGTGACTCCCATCAATCTTACTTCCTT
>WNGS01072874.1:0-10009 GCA_020271785.1 Procambarus virginalis
CTTGTGTATGACAGCGCGTGACCTTGGTTGAGGGTCGGGTTGTGTTCAGAGTGCTAGCCAGACGATCCAGAAGAGAATACTGGTGTTGTTTTGATGATAATGGGCGGAGGTGTTGTGGGTGATAACAGATGGAGGTGTTGTGATGATAACGGGTGGAGGGTTGTGATGATAAAAGTTGTGAGGTGTCGTGATGATATATTTTCACATTTTTTAACGCTGGGCCTTTCAGTTTTGTCCCTCTCATAATACAGAAGGTGACGTACTCAACAATCACTGGCAACAAGGAGTGTTGGACTACGTACACGTTAAAACTAAAACAATTAGTAGACCACACACCTCCCCACCCACCTAGCCTCTCGTCCACTCTCTAGCCTCTTGTCTACCCCTAGCCTCTTGTCCACCCCTAGCCTCTTGTCTACCCCTAGCCCCCCTTTTCTTGTCTCCCCTAGCCTCTTGTCTACCCTAGCCTCTTGTCTACCCCTAGCCTCTGTCTACCCCTAGCCTCTTGTCTACCCCTAGCCTCTTGTCTACCCCTAGCCTCTTGTCTACCCCTAGCCTCTTGTCTACCCCTACCTCTTGTCTACCCCTAGCCTCTTGTCTAACCCTAGCCCTTGTCTACCCCTAGCCTCTTGTCTACCCCTAGCCTCTTGTCTACCCCTAGCCTCTTGTCTAACCCTAGCCTCTTGTCCTACCCCTAACCTCTTGTCTACCCTTAGCCTCTTGTCTACCCTTAGCCTCTCTTCCACCCCCTAACCTCGACGCCTGGTTCACCTTGACTACGACCGGACGTCTGGACACCTCCTCCGCCTGGGAGCCGCCGGGTCACGTTCTGTTTTCGCATTTTGGATTTGATACTGTCGTCTGGCATCTTTATTCAACTTTCCGGACGACCCTGGTGCCCCTATTCCTTAGGTTACGGGTTTGTTGATAGATTTTTTTCACGTTTTCTGGCTGGTTTCTCCCGGCGGGGTGACGGTGTCCGGCGCAGGTTTCGCCGAGAGATGCCGGGAGTTGGTAGGTCTTGGTGGGCTGCTGGTGTGCCCTCAGCCGTGGTGGGCGGCTGCATCATCGCAGGATGACTTTTGCGTTTTCGTTGGGGGCCGAGGATTTAGTTTTAACACCCAGTGTTCTCTGTGTGGGGCGGGGTCGGTGCTCGTCGCCCTGAGGGACTCCAGGGGCTCTCCAATCATCTGCCTTTGGCTTTGCGATTAACCTTTAACGGGCACGCCGTGGCGTATCATGTCCCAAGATCGCCGTCGCTCTTAAACAACAACACCCCTTAACTCTATCCGTACCAAGACTGTAATCCATTGTTAACTTTTGTTCCATGTTCCCTTCATTGCATCATATATATTATATCGAGTGTCCGTGGACGAATAATCTATAATATAATTAAATGCCATAGCAACAGACTCTAACAACAGTGTGAGTTAGATTGGATGCATTTGTCTGGTTTTCTTCGTACACTGCGTATTGCGATATTTTGGATACAATTATATTTTTAAATAATTTGTTTTTAACAAGTAAAATTAATCTCCGTATGGTATGTTTGTAATAAACATGGAAGAGCAAATGTCATGACGAAACAGATGTTTTTTTTTTTTTTTTTTTTTTTTTTTTTGTTTTTTTTTTTTTTTTTTAGATATATACAAGAGTTGTTACATTCTTGTACAGCCACTAGTACGCGTAGCGTTTCGGGCAGGTCCTGGAATACGATCCCCGCCGCGAAGAATCGTTTTTTTCATCCAAGTACACATTTTACTGTTGCGTTAAACAGAGGCTACAGTAAGGATTTGCGCCCAGTAAATCCTCCCCGGCCAGGATACGAACCCATGACATAGCACTCGCGGAACGCCAGGCGAGTGTCTTACCACTACACCACGGAGACTGTCTTCTGTTCACAAGAAAAAATAATAGGTACTCGGGAGTGTGGCGACTGTTGTGGGTTGCATCTTGTGGAAGATTAGCAGTTGGCCTAACCTTGATAAGACTAACAGGTTTCCTGTCCCCGACTATAGGAAACCATAAGGTGAACTATATGCTGTGTTGATATATCATTTCATGTATTAAAATAGTTTGCCATAAACATTTTCTATAAGAATTTTGTAACAGAACATGATAATGTTTGGTAAACTACTGTAAACATTTCATTTAATTTTTGATTTTGCATTTTAATTTTACAGTTTTTTCTACATAATGACTCACTAATACCAGTTTAAACAAAATTACTTACCTCCACTGAATAGGAAAGCATACGTGTATTGACCACCCCCATAATTATCCTGTTAGAGGTAGCTTATTGTGGACTCTATACTCATCCTATGAGCAGTAGTGTACTGTACACCCTATATTCCCTCCATGAGTGGTAATTTACTGTACATGCCCGTCTAGTGAGCAGCTATTTATGTTACTCTTAATATCTAACCTGGTTCACAACCTGGACACTCTCCGTCCCTTTTAGACCTCACTAGACCATGGCATCACTTGGCCAATATAACCCAGGCTCCAACACTACACAGCAACTACTATTGCTCCTAGCGTCATATCCTATCAACATTATCCTATATTCCTACCCTTTAGTAGGTAGCAGACATTTACATGCACACACTCCATGATTGTTTCTGTCAATGACGCTGGCCAGGTTACATGCCTGACTCGACAGATTATTATTATTAGCATCTTATTGACAAAATTAATTACAATTTTGCCTAATCTGAGGATTTTGATAGTCTGATTAAAGTGAGGATAATGCTAGTATTCACTGTCACGCAGGACAGAGGGTCATACATAAGACAATAGGTCTAAACTGTAGGCTGAAGCACACATATATCACGGTTACAATCAATGTGTAGCGAGTTAATCTTATACTCGCTCCATTATCTTAATAGTATAACTAATTACAGAAGCTACAATCCTTTCCCCAAATTACAGGTAATACTCTCCTCACCTTGTTGGAGGGAGCTGAGGTGTAATCACCATATAACCCAGCAATGTGACAACAGCAGAACAGTACAGTCTCCAGTCAAGAATGTAATACTCGGCTTGGGCAGTTCTAGTCGACCCAAGACGCTACAGCTTCGACACAGAGCAGACAGCAGACTACGACCGCATCGAGCCGCCACGCTCTCGCTCCCCGAGTTCAGAGACTCACAATTCTCAATCGAGCCGCCACGCTCTCCCACATAGAGCTCCACGACTCCGGCCTCACTCAGCTCTCTGCTCTGCTCCAGGCTTCGTCTCAACGTCTACGACACTGCTGTATCCAGGACAACTAAATAAATATGAAACTCACTAAACACTGTGTATCTAATCAACCCAACAACGTAACATAATCGTACCTTACAAATGTTCTAATGTATGGATATGTGAAAACAACTTTCTACTGTGCACTGCCACACAAGGGAAGGGATGGGTTCATAAGTGATGCAGCTTAGAAGTAATATATATAAAAATTGTTTTTCATTCTTTAAAATGGACAAGCAAATTTTGGGTAAATTGTCAGGATGTCGTCCAGAACACCTGAGTCAATAAAATAGTTACACAGTTGGTGGTACAAGAGGCCAGGAGGTCTAAAGTCTTTTACGGTTTCACATTCACCAATGTAGTGTTCTAGTGAATGCATTAAAGGTTTATCACAGAGTTTACAATCTGAGTATTCTGGTAGTGGCTCAGCCTCACTAACCTGCCAGATGTGTCTATAGCCAAGGCGAATTCGCGCAATGACTACATCACATTGCCTGGTTCGGTTACTGTGCTGACCATACAAATACCTGTTATTACAAAACTTGTCATAACTTTTAATACTGCTGCTTTCAGGTCTCTGGGCATTTCTTAGTTCGACAGGAGAAAGACTTGTCTGTGCCCTACTGAAATGTTTTACTTCGGTCATGCATGGGTATGACTTTCTGAGAAGTGGACCCCCTACAACCACGTTATTGTATGTGGTCTCCTCCTCCCTATAACAAAACATATCTAGATAGCGAAATTGGTAGCAGCCATATTGTTGTGACAAATACATGCATTAGTACCACAAACCCACATTGTTATTCTCAGTTAAAACTTCATGTAAATGATAACAGGAGACAGTTCTACACACTCTTAAGTGAATCTATTTTGTTAAAGTACGGTACTGTAGAACAGTTGTATTAACCTATTAAATAATTTATAATTTCGTTGAATTAAGTATTCAACATTCACTAAACAAACACTTCACGGAGCTCACTGTTGCCTTTTCCCTCTCCTGTCTGAATATTTAATTATGTAGCTATGAGAAAATTAGTAGGAACCATAAGGAGAATTGAAACTTGTTCAATGGATACTCCCAAGTTATTCCTAACAAATTTCAACATAAATGGAAATATGATCTTAAGGTTTATTAAGCAAACAATAAAATAATAAAACCAGTATAATAAAAAATTTACATTGCTGATGCCTTCGTCATTTAATAAATGCAAACAGATCAATTCTTACATAATACTGGCCTTCGTCTTAAGTGAATAAAAATCCTTTTCTGAGAGGTGTAAAAGAAATGTAATCTTCTAAAAATAGGTGAAATATTTTAACAACAGAAAGTTTGCTAAATATACAACATAATTAGTATACAAATTTCTCATTGCAAACATTAGTTACATGGATATCCATTATTCACCATTTATTAAAAATATTTGTCATGAAGCAGACATTTGAATCCCAAACAGCAAACAATTGAAAATAATCTACGCGTAAGGTAAAAAATTTATAGCTTTAAACTAATACATGGAAACTCCTAATCAAACCAAATCCAGTGCAGTCTCATCACATCGCCATCAGTAAGGTGAATCCAACCCGAAGTTCATGGAACTATATAATGGAGTTGAGAAAGTGTCCAAGAGGATCCGGCGAGCGAAATCATCGTAGTTTCTATTCATATAATTAAGAGCAGTCGAGATGACATTGATGATACGACTCCATGCATAGTTGTCGGGAACTGACCGCCGCAGAGTGGGTCGATCAGCGTTGAAGGCGTTCAGGGATGTGATCAGGTCTGCCCTGGACATGGTCGAGGCGTGTTGGAACACACTGTAGTAATAACTGAGGAGCGCTGAAAGTAGGGAAGCAACGTGTTAGCAGGTTCCAGATGGAAGGTCCCAGCTGGACTAATTTACAAGCCAAATTATATATATTTATCTCATTTGTTTTCTTATGAAATGATAAAGCTTTTGATTACTTTATATATTAGATTTAATTTATTTTTAATTTGAGCATACAAATTATATATATATATATATATATATATATATATATATATATATATATATATATATATATATATATATATATATATATATATATATATATATATAATGTACCTAGTAGCCAGAACGCACTTCTCGGCCTACTATGCAAGGCCCGATTTGCCTATTAAGCCAAGTTTTCATTAATTGTTTTTTTACTACTTAACCTAACTTTTTCGGCTACCTAACGTAACCTATAAAGATAGGTTAGGTTAGGTTAGGTAGGGTTGGTTAGGTTCGGTCATATAACTACGTTAATTTTAACTCCAATAAAAAAATTGACCTCATACATAATGAAATGGGTAGCTTTATCATTTCATAAGAAAATAATTAGAGGAAATATATTAATTCATGAAAACTTGGCTTATTAGGCAAATCGGGCCTGGCATAGTAGGCTGAGAAGTGCGTTCTGGCTACTAGGTACGACATATATATATACATATGTCGTACCTAGTAGCCAGAACACACTTCTCGGCCTACTATGCAAGACCCGATTAGCCTATTAGGCCGAGCTATTTTCTTTATTTTCAATACATTTTTTCCAAATAGTTTATATGAATTATTATAATTATTTTACATTAAGACCATAATTTATTGACTTAGTTGTGTTAGTTTAGGTTAGGTTATGATAGGTTAGGTTAGGTTAGGTAGGGTTGGTTAGGTTCGGTCATATATCTACGTTAATTTTAACACAAATTTAAATAAATTAACTTATGCATAATGAAATGGACAGATTTATCAATTCATAATAAAAAAAATGTGGAAAAATATATAAATTCAGAAAACTTGGCTTATTAGACAATTCGGGCGTTGCATAGTAGGCCAAGTGCGACGTTCAGGCTACTAGGCACAACATATATATATAATATATATATATATATATATATATATATATATATATATATATATATATATATATATATATATATATATATATATACATAAGCTTTTGATATAACAAACGTTTTTAACAGCTTCTGTTAAGGGAAAAAGTCCCTTAACAGAAACTGTATTGGTTTGGAAAATTCCCCTTGTGCATTATGTTGACGAAAGCTGCCTGTGGTTAATGAAGGTATTAAACAATAACTATTAACTTGATAAAAACATGTTAAATGATTAACAATGATATATATATCAAACATGTTAATAAGTGTTACATACAATCACCGATGGTCTGGCCAGCGAGTGTTGGAGAACCAGGCATCATCACCATCATCACCATCATCACCCGCAGCAACATCTTCACTCTCATGGTGAGCGGCTCCGCCCCCACCAACACCTGCTCACAACACATGCACGAAGAGTTAGCGAAGAATAGGGAGTTTTTTTTATAAGTAAGAGCAGTCACTAGTCATGAACACTTGTACATTAAGCGTTATCAATTCCAATGAAATAAGTTGATAATTCATATTAAGTAATGATCCAGGTAAGAAGGAAATTATAAATATAAATTAAATGTTCAACACACAAAGGACATAACATTTATTAGAAATTTCAACACAAGTTAAAGACTAATTCCAAAGAGTTTCAAGGAAAGGCACACACACACACACACACACACACACACACACACACACACACACACACACACACACACACACACACACACACACACACACACACAACTTGGTGGGTACAACTAGGTGAGTACACACATACACAGAAACAGGAAATAACTAGAATGTTTGAGGAACTAAACCACATTCCGTGGAGAATTCATGACTCAGCCGGAACAACTTCCAGTACTGGACGAAGGACTGACAAATATTGAGGAAAGAATAAAGGAAGTAGAGAGACAACTAGAGGCTTAGATTGAACAATAGCTATTGGCCCAGGTAATGTGTCACTATTGATGTTAGAAGCTAATGGACCAGATAATGTATCGCTATTGATGTCAACAGAGGCTGCACAGACCATTTGTTTACTTCTAAGTCCATTTTGTAAAGACAAATTTCCTGCTGGAAGTTTTGCCTCGCTGCTAGAAGAAGGCAAGTGTCGAACACACATACACGGAAAGTTACGTCAAACTTCCCCACAACTTCTATGGAACTACCGAAGTCGACAACGGATGCCGGAATCACCAAGATTATAAATTAAAATCTGTATCTCATACGATTCCCATATAAACACAATGTGGACACACACTGTGTGAATAAATCCACAAGGGCCGTGACGAGGATTTGAACCTACAATAGATTTGAATCCTCGTCACGGCCCTTGTGGATCTGTTCACACTCTGTGTGTTATAGACGCCCACGTATACACAGTGTGGACACTCTTGGTGCCCTACACGGCGACCGTCTTCATAGATTCAGATGGATAACGGAAAAATGTTTTTAATCGTAAGATTGTTGTGCTTCAAACATACGTTTAACTCATCGTAAATTGCAAATTACAGTTAATAATAGTTTTAGCTAACCTGTCCTCACACTTAACGCACCACAGTTCCTTCACTACTATCCCTAACATAACATTTGCTGTAGTTCAGTATTATTAAAACCTCGAAATATGACATTTTCTGGGACAAATGAGCATCCCTGAAACAAAACCAAAACTGTCCCAATTTTCCGCTGGTTACAACTTGTAATAAGTTGTTAATCTTGGCTTAACGGTTTATGACGTGTTAGAACCGTTGTTACACATGTTATATGGTTGTATAACTGGTTAGGATGTGTTAAACAATTGTTCGAAACTTGTACCCTTCCAGTACCAACGTCGTAGTTTCGGTGTGTGTTTGGCGGGATCGACCTCGATAGTGAGGTTATGACGTTTTGGTGAGGCAAAAACCACTCCATATATGAGCTATCTAATGGTGAGAAATTAACTGACTATTCTAGCTATCCTACTTCACGGCCTCGCTGGCCAATCCTATCCTACTCCATGGTCTCGCTGGCTATCCTATCCAACTCCATGGCCTCGCTGGCCTATCCTATCCAACTCCATGGCCTCGCTGGCCTATCCTATCCAATCCATGGCCTCGCTGGCCAATCCTATCCAACTCCACGGCCTCGCTGGCCAATCCTATCAACTCATGGCCTCGCTGGCCAATCCTATCCAACTCCACGGCCTCGCTGGCCTATCCTATCCAACTCATGGCCTCGCTGGCCTATCCTATCAAACTCCACGGTCTCGCTGGCCTATCCTATCCACTCCATGGCCTCGCTGGCCTATCCTATCCAACTCCATGGCCTCGCTGGCCAATCCTATCCAACTTCATGGCCTCGCTGGCCAATCCTATCCAACTCCACGGCCTCGCTGGCCAATCCTATCCTACTCCATGGTCTCGCTGGCCTATACTATCCTACTCCATGGCCTCGCTGGCCTATCCTATACTACTCCATGGCCTCACTGGCCTCTCTAGGTGATTCTAAAGAGATAAACAAGTCTTGGGAACGGGACGGGGCTCTAAGCAACGTCCTGGGCAACCCTACATTACCTTGCGAAGATTCGGGCCCAACGTCCCGTGGCCCGGTCCTCGACCAGGCCTCTCTGGTCGAGGGAGGCCCAGTCCTCCCTAGACCACAATAATGTGGCCCATTGGTTAAAGTGCGCATCTAAGGATACCCAGGACACTGGTTCGATTCCTGTCCTCTCCAAATATTTTCTCATGGATTTGCTATTAAGATTTCACTGTACTCACCTAGTTGTGTTCCTTAAAGTCCACGAAAGGTAAAGCTGTGACGTCATGCACATGTACAGTATATATACAAGACAATTTTTTGTCTATAAGTTACGTTAGATTAAGATAAGAGAGGAGAGAATACAATCGTTGCGAGTGTGGCGATGATGCAGAATGGTGACGTCAGTGTGACGTCATGGTTGTACACCTTGACGTCCACTTTGGGATTGCTGCCAAATTCTCAAGACAAGTTCAGGGAAGCCTCGATCTGGAGCTGGAAGGCACGATGGCCGTGTCCTACTCTATGTTAACATTCTTTTCAACATAGATTGTTTACAATCTAACATAATGTTAGATTCTTAAATAATGTTACAATCTTAACATAATGTAAGATTGCCAAGAAGAAAAAAAAAGCATTTTAAAGCTGAATTTCTTGTATAAACTATAGACGAATAATCTTTTACCTTCCATCTTGCAGCCACACGAAGAGCTTGTGATATCACTGCTCTAACTGACTCCACAACACTCGCAGATTCAGTAAAGTGTCCAGGATGAATTCTTGCACACACCAAGTCAAACATCGAAGGTTAAAGTGTCACTAACATGGATGGACATCTCGCACCTCACCAATAAAATAAAATAAAAATCTACCACTGGTTGTTCCAAGACCGAGGCTCGTGTCTATACGGTGGTTCAGGTACAGTTTCAGAGGCCATCAGCGTTACAACCTCCTCCTATCGCGTGTGGATGGGGACTGGACCCATATCACCCCACTGAGCTGAACCAAGAGTCAAGTGTTGCCATATTATTCACATTTTTGTTATTTATTCAGGTACTCTCATAAACACTTTTTTCATATGATGAGGATAAGCTATCCCTACTTCGATAAATTATAATGCTACATATCCATAATTGATGTACATTTAACAGATAAATAATTATAAATCGTGAGATACATGGGTAAAAAACCGACATCCGTTTATCAAAACGTTTTCTCAGTTTACTTCTATATGTTACTTTTTCTTATTAACAAACTTAGGTAACATAGTAATATGCTGCTTCCCTATTCTTTATGAAAGATACACAGTGTAGATCAAAGACTTGCTGTAAATTCGGA
>WNGS01072881.1:0-10285 GCA_020271785.1 Procambarus virginalis
CGGACTTAGGGTGAGTAGGTTTAGACTTAGGGGGTCGATGTTACCTTTAGATTGGGACTTACCACATTTGTCAATGGTGTGTCCATATAGTCGACAATACCTGCAGTACAGTAGAGAGGTACCTTGATCTGGGCTCGCTTTCTCGTAACTGTACCAAGACTTCTTGCTGGTAGGTTCTGGAGTCAGCCGGTGGATGAGGCTGTAAGTGTCAGCTGACTTCGCACTCTTCACTAAATCCGTCTCTTCCTTGTCTGCTAAGTATAGGCGGACAGGAGGAAGTACACGTCTCAAAAATTCTTCAACCAGTATGAGGTTGACAAGCTCTGAAAAGGTAGAGACATGTGCTGCCTCCAGCCATTTCATGAAATATCTTCGGAAGACCCAGCTGTGCCACATTAACCTGCTTAAACTTTACCAGGGTGTTCCTCCCACTGTGCTAACCACCTATTCTACATTTACAGGACCATATAGCCACAGTGAGACCTTCCCTGCTTCTCCTTCCGAAAACACTGACACTGAGACAGCGCTTTCTAATTCGGAAATCCTTACTGACATTTATAATCACCTTCAGGACAGTAATTGTGCTCCTTTATCATATTCTAATACTTCTCTCGCCTCGCCAGATATCAAGTCTCCCATCCTCCATATCGACGCCAGTGGTACCGGCAACGTGGGTGACCTGGTACAACAAGGCGAAGAGACTATATGTACAAACTACCATAAACGACACCACGAGCAACAAGGAGCTACTCGTCGTCCTGAATAGGCAACACTTTGCTCCATACCAGCAAAGTACTCAGTCCACCACCATCTACATGGACCACAACCATCTTCATTTCCTACAGACAGCCCCACTCAACCATCGACTACTTCCATAATGGGCTTGGCAGCTACATCATTTCAGCCTGGAGATTGCTACACCCAGAAGTCTAACTACATCATATCAGATGCCCTCTCCAGCATCACTGAGGTAGAGCCTGCTCCACCTCCCACTCTACCTCCCGAGAACGTGACTTCACCAGAACCGCAGGCTTCGGGGGAGAGTTGTGACGATAATCTCTTCCCAGAGATTGAGCCTGCTATATCTTCTCATCATCACGTTCTCAACAATATCGAAGATACGTTTCATAGTGGCTTAACGTATATATCAAGACAGCCACATGCACCTGCAACTCCCTCCTCCCCCCCCACTTCTGCACACCTGGTTGTGCCGACGGCTACAGTCCCAGACAAACTACTTGTTACTGGACACCCTGCATTCTCATTGGCCGTTCAACAACACACCACTCCAGCTCCACGCCAATCACATTCCTCGCAAGCCAATGTCAGGACCGTCCAGCAATTCTCTCACCAGAATATCTAGTGCTCTCATGCTATGAACACCTAAGTTGACTCACCTCGTGTGATCAAATAGAGGTTTATAGCTAGCGCATATATTCCCAGCACTAATATTACTTTTGCTTGTTATTGTATGTCACTTCTCCTCCCTTTAACGTAATCCAGTTTTATGTTCAGTTATTTTTCCACTTGTTGTTCTGCACCATTAAGCCAAGATTTTTGCCTTTATTTCAATTTGTTTTTTAGTGTTATTAAAGAGCATTGTTTATTATTTTGTTTTATGTCTCTTCCCTTACCTTACCACAGATTATCAAACACGCAGTCATTCTTTTTTTTTCTTTGTAATACTTATATGTGGCCCGGCCTTAACATCTGCCAGTGGAAGACTGCCGACCACCATACTCCACTACTTTACCGTCACACATATATATATATATATATATATATATATATATATATATATATATATATATATATATATATATATATATGTATATATATATATATATATATATATATATATATATATATATATATATATATATATATATATATTGGTAGCAGTCTTTCTTATAAACATATGTTATTAAATATGACCGAAAAAGTAAGATTAAAAATTCTAACACGAATTTTCTCAATATTTCTTATGTTAGTTTTCACTGTCGATGGTAATTGAGAAATCAATTCTCCAAAATTATTTTTTTATTTTTAGTCTGATGCGACACTTCAGTGTGTTTTGTAATAACTTATTACATTTTCAAAGACTTTAGTTTACACACACACCACTATAACCTGCAAACACTAAACAGAGTTTTACTATACTATCATTTAAACAGCTTTTATCTTATATACCCGCATTTGGGTGAGGTGATATGTTACAACAGTTTTGGATGAGGTTCACCTCATCCAAAGGTTCACCTCACAGCTACATTCTGGCAACTCCTGTGACGACACTGGTGCCAAGCGTATCGGCGCCTGCCCTTCCCTTGGATCACATCGGTGGCGTGGAGAGGGTGGATCTGCTGCATGGGCAACAGCTGATCCTCCATAATTACTGCCCAGGCATGTGCCCTGGAGAGGACACTCCAGCATCGCCTTGGCGATGGCTCAACACGGGAAGTGACAGTTACCGGTGATAAGCCTACCACTCAATTGGCGTAGAGTAAGGCACGAGGGGTTGCTTCCGTCGGTGGGAGAAATCATCCGATTTCATAGGACAGCTACCGCCCGCCTCATGTTGGGCAGCCAATAAGGTGCTGTCCCGCCACGGTCCGCCTACTCCACTGGGTGCGTGGGGCTTAGGCCACAATCCAATAAGCGGATCGTCAACCCATGCACCAGGCAAAAGAAAACAAACACAGAGCCACCCAGCTCTCAAACTGTGCACATGGAATGTAAGGACCATGACACCGGGTCTCTCGGAAGATCTACTGGAAGTGAACGACGCCCGCAAGACAGCTGTGATCAACAATGAACTGCGCAGGCTCCAGATGGACATAGTCGCCCTGCAGGAGACACGTCTGCCTGCACCTGGCAGCATACGGGAGAAGGACTTTACCTTCTTCTGGCAGGGCAAACCACCAGAAGAGGTAAGGGAGCATGGCGTTAGCTTTGCCATCAGGAACAGGTTGTTAGGGTCCATAGTACTGCCTATGGAGGGGTCTGCAAGGATCATCAAACTTCAGCTTCAAACAGCAGTAGGAATGGTCAGCCTCATCAATGCCTATGCACTAACACTGACCTCCTCTACCGAAGCGAAGGAGAAGTTCTATGATGACCTCGGCCTAGCTCTCAGAGACATACCTCAACAAGAGCCAGTCTTCCTCCTGGGAGATTTTAATGCAAGAGTTGGTTCTGATCACAGCTCTTGGCCTTCCTGCCTGGGCCAGTTTAGATTTGGGAAGACGAATGAGAGTGGGCAGCGCCTCCTGGAGTTCTGCTGCCGTCATGATCTCTGCATCACCAATTCCTTCTTCGACACCAAGCCCCAGCATAAGGTTTCCTGGAGACATCCCAGGTCTAAGCAATTGGCACCAACTCGACCTGGTGCTTACGGGGCGTATCAATCTGAGAAATGTCAAACTGACCCGCAGCTTCCAGAGCGCAGATTGCGACACCGACCACTCTCTCGTCGTTTGCAGAGTAAAGTTCCAGCCCCGGAAAATCCACAGAGCAAAGAAGGAGGGAAGACCACGCATTAACGTAAACAGGACCCGTGACCTTCACAAGGTGGAGGAATTCACTGCGGCACTGGTAAATGCCCTCCCTGTACCACCCCTGCGATTGCGCAAGTGAGAGGTGGTTACATCTCAGGGGTACTATTTTCAACACTGCCATGTCCACCTTCGGTTAGAGGCAGAACAAGTCAGCAGATTGGCTCGAAGCCAGTGCAGAGGAACTGTTACCCTTCGTAGAGGAAAAGAGACGAGCTCTCTCATCCTACAAGAACCTGCCCTCAGAAAGGAACCTACAGGCCCTCCGTATTGCCCGCAGTAGAGTTCAACAAACTGCGAGACGTTGTGCTAACGATTACTGGCTTCGACTCTGTTCCAGCATCCAGACTGCGGCCACTGTCGGCAACATAAGAGGGATGTACGAAGGGATCAAACAGGCAACAGGCCCTACACAAAACCGGACGGCTCCTCTAAAGTCAGCCACTGGAGAGATCATTAAGGACCGTGATCAACTGATGAATCGCTGGGTGGAACATTACTCCGAACTCTACTCCAGAGAGAACTTGGTCAGCGTAGAGGCTTTGGATGCAATTGAATGCCTGCCCATCATGGAAGAACTTGATCTTGAACTAACTATGGAAGAAGTTGAGAAAGCAGTGGATTCACTTTCCTCAGGGAAGGCCCCAGGAGACGACGGGATTCGGCCAGAAGTTCTCAAGTGCGCTCGTGTAACACTTAAATCTGAGCTTCATGAACTTCTGTGCCAGTGCTGGAGGAAGGGCTCGGTGCCACAAGACATGAGAGATGCAAACATCATCACTCTCTATAAAAATATAGGTGACAGAAGCGATGTAAACAACTATCGCGGCATATCCCTCCTCAGCATCGTTGGCAAATTCTTCGCTAGGGTCATTTTGGTCAGGCTTCTGATTCTTGCCGAAAGAGTGTACCCCGAGTCACAGTGTGGTTTCCGAGCAGAGAGGTCGACCACTGACATGGTGTTCTCCCTGAGACAGCTTCAAGAAAAGTGCAGGGAGCAGAGAAAAGCCTTGTACATTGCCTTCATTGACCTTACAAAGGCCTTCGACCTCGTGAGTAGGGACGGACTCTTCAAGATCTTGGCCAAAATTGGCTGTCCACCCATCCTACTCAGCATGATACAATCGTTCCACAAGGACATGAAGGGACAGTCGTGTACGACGGCTCAACTTCTGAACCATTCAACATTAACAGTGGTGTTAAACAGGGGTGTGTTCTTGCTCCAACCCTGTTCGGCATCTTCTTTGCGATCCTCGTCAAGCATGCCTTTGGAACAACCACAGAAGACATCTATCTCCGTACAAGATCTGATGGAGAGCTATATAATCTATCCAGACTCCGAGCAAAGACAAAAGTACAGATGCGAATCCTCAGGGAGTTCCTCTTCGCCGACGACGCAGCGATCACCACACACACAGCAGAAGCGGTTGAGTAGGTGCCTGCAGCAGCTACTCAACCGCTTTGCTGCAGCCTGTTCTGCATTGGCCTGACAATCAGCCTGAAGAAGACACAGGTGATGGGACAAGATGTCAATGAGCAACCCTGTATAAACATAGCAGACTATGCGCTGGAGGCAGTTCACGAGTTTGTGTACCTGGGCTCCACAATCTCAGACACCCTTTCCCTGGACACTGAGCTCAACAGGCGTATCGGGAAGGCCGCAGCAACACTGGCCAGGCTCACAAAGCGCGTTTGGGAAAATGCCAAACTGACAGTGCACACCAAGGCACAAGTCTACATGGCATGTGTGTGGTGAGTACACTTCTCTACGGCTCGGAATCCTGGACCCTGCGCTCTCGCCAGGAGAGACGGCTTAATACCTTTCACATGCGGAACCTGAGACGCATCCTTGACATCACGTGGAAAGACCACGTCACCAACAACACTGTACTCGAGAGAACAGAAGTCCCTTCAATGTTCACTCTCCTGAAACAGAGACGCATGCGATGGCTGGGACATGTCACACGCATGGTCGATGGCCGCATACCGAAGGACCTCTTGTATGGAGAACTGGCATCAGGAAGGAGACCTACCGGAAGACCTCAGCTGCGTTTCAAAGATGCCTGCAAACGCGACCTCAAGCAGATGAACATCGACATCAACACTTGGAGGCAGCAGCTGCGGACAGATCTGCCTGGAGATATAAAGTGCAGAAGGGACTCCAGCAATTCGAGGATGAACTGAAGAGGCAGGTGGAGGATAATAGACTTCAGAGGAGGTCTCGACCACTGTCAGACGCACCCGCTTCGGCGTTTATCTGCGCTCGCTGCAGTCGAGACTGTCATTCTCGGGTTGGCCTTCACAGCCACAGCAGGCGCTGCACCCAACTAGACTACAACAACTAGACACCCAGGGCACAACTCCATAACCACGGGATTGACGGATGCCAACTATACAGTATATATTTATATATATATATATATATATATATATATATATATATATATATATATATATATATATATATATATATATATATTATATATATTTATATATATATATATATATATATATATATATATATATATATATATATATATATATATGTATATATATATGTATTATATATATTATTATATATACCACATCAATCGTTGTCGTCATCCTCATTGTGTTTTTGTAACTTTTGTCAATAACAATATTATGAGCATTTATATTGGTCAGCTAGTTCAATCCCAGCTCCGGACCTCCCAGCTATGGCTATTGCTCTCTTTGACTACCTCGATGATTTTAAAGATAATTTTCTTATCTGACTCATATTGTAACCGAGAAACCCGTGGTCGAAATTATCAAACCCGTTTAACTTAAAAGATTGATCATTTGAAACAGTATTTTACTACATTTAATGACGATCTAAATGTGGATGTGATAAACAACGTTAATAATCTCTCCATTCTCGATATTGCAATGTACATTTATCCTAGTAAAATATTCGATATAAATATGAAACCTGAAAAAGTTCATATATTAATATTTCTACCAATGATTCCAATAGGGAAAGTATAAGAATGTTAGAAACCACCCTTCCTAACGTTGTTTATACGCCTCAAATAGGATTCGTTATCCTTGAAAATAGATGTTTAATGAAATGTTTGTTTAAAGAATACAATTACATTTTTACCAAATATATTAACTCGAGGTACCAGCACAAACTTTATTGTTGAAAATTCCCTGGGGAATATTACCCAAAATACTATATCATCCATCAGTAATTATTTGGCAGAAATGGTTTAAATTATAATAAATTAAAACAAAAAATGACTACAACATCCACCAATGATGTTAATAATCTTAGCAGTGCCTTAAAAATAAACAGTATAAAAAAGCTTTCCAAATCTATTTAAATTTTGAAAAATCTATTCTAAAGACACTCTTTACACACACCAAAATAAAATTTCACTATGAAAATAGTTCAGAGACTCTAAACCCATTTCCTCTGATAATATGTTACACCCTATTTAACTTAGCAATACAAGAAGATGGGAAAAGAGAGATGATACAATTTGAACCGAAGGAAAATATTCAAGAATTAAATGAATTCTTTAAAAATACCAATAATATCGACCGAATAGTGGGTTCATCCCTCATTAAAGATTTTTTAACTAACATTATATTTTGTGTGATCAAGGAATTTGAAAACGAAAATATGGACGGACCCAATCTCATGAACAGAATTTTTAGTGTATATAAATTGTTTGAACGGTTTCTATCTGCCCTTGAACGTAGTCATCTTCATACACCGAATTCAATCTTTGCCCACCTGATTTACCTTTCTTATCTGTTATGTAAACGCATGAATGAACTCATTAAAAGTTGTGTAAATATGAACACTGTCGCTAATTCTAAAATAGATGAAATTCAAAATACCTTTCAAACTAATTTGACCCAAATGGATAATAATAATAAATTTTGTATGCAACAGTTACATGAACATTATCAACGGCAACTTAAAAATTCTCAAGAGGTCTTTAAAAACAACATTGAAGAAATTTATAGAAAAACTGAGGAAAGTAAAAATGAATTATGGGAAAGAGTTAACTTTTCAAATATCGACACTATACGCAAAAAAGAATTAATGTTAAATAATCAGCTTGAGTTGATAGAACAACTCATACATAATATACCAATGGACGAAAGTGAAGATGATGAAAGTAGTTAATAAGTATTATAGAAGTAAGAAGACATAATATCAATATACAGAGAATTTTATTCTCATAGTGAGGAAATTTGTACCCATGTGAGAGGACGACATTGTCTACTGTTTACACAAGAATTTTCTGCTCCTTGTTTATTTATTAATTGTAACTGATCGTTTTCACATGAAATGACAAAGTAGTCACATTGTATCTTTTCTTTGTTTTCGATAGTCGATGTTACTGTCCCAAAGATTTCTTTTTCACAGAAACATATTAAGGATAAGAGAGCTGTGTCACCATAAGACAGACACTGGGCTAACTTTCCTGAGGCGGGGGTTCTGTTCTTTTGCTACTACTATTATCATCTATTTTTCCATTTAAACCTTTAGAGAGAATAAAAGTATCTATATTTTTTATTTGATGAGGGGGTATATTGAACGCTCCAAATTCTTTCACCACAGAAAGTATAAGGTTTGATAGATATCAGGCGACTATATTGCTGTTTGACTGTTCCATCATCATCATTTGCCTCTGTCTCATAACTCTTTTTTTTCTTCCTAAAGCATTATAAACAGCCCAATTATCTACCAGTATTGCTCTCATATCTGAATATTTAGGGTATTTATTGACAATATATTTGTATGACTTACTAACACCATATTTATTTTTGGATAAAACACAGTCATAATACGTTAGAATATGAGTAAAATATTGACACATGTTCAATAGTGTTAAAACATTTTGGATATATGATCGTTTACCTGCCAACCATAAAATAAGAATGTTATGTTTGTTGGTGGCTTTCATATAATCTAACATTTCATATAAGAATGGGCGTGTGTACACTGAAGGAAAACTATCTGACAAATTCAATTGCAAATGTTGTTGTTCATCATATACAGCTAATGTATTATCAAAATCAAAAACGAGAAGAACAGGTGCCATCTTTTCCTCATTAAGATATCGTACATATTTAAAAAAAAACATATCTTGAGAAAAATCTTCAGTATCTAAGCTCTTTTTACTATTAAAATAATTATTACTATTATTATCGTCGTTGTTTACTGGTGACAATATATTACTAGTAGTAATAGTAGTATTAGTAACATCACTAGTAGTAACAGTAGTAGTAGCAGTAGTATCATTAGAAGCATCATTAGTAGTAGTTATATTAGAAGGAAAATATGACAAAAGTTGATTTGTCCTCATATTCCACGACATTGTATTTTAATGTGTTTAATTTTTTTTTAAATAATTTATTTACTTAATTGTCTAACAAGGTAACAATAGGTAACATTGGATGGCCAAATAATGTTGATGGTATATGCTTTATTACTTCCTCAATGAAATGTTTGTTAAAGTGCCGCATTTTCTCGGTGGGCAGTATATTTTTCTCGAATAAGCATTACCCCTTTATTGTCAACCCATGTCTGATATTTTTTTTTTAATCAATGCTGTTTGCCAACATTTTGTATTTGTGCTGCTTTTTCAGTCATGTTCCCCTTTTTTCTCATCTTTATTTGTATTTGTTCTCAACACATTTTATTCTTTATGCTCAATTAGTATTAAGTTCTAGATATTAATGTTCTTCCTGCCCGAAACGCATTGCGTAATAGTGGCTTTAGGCATTGTATGTACTAGCTCTATCTATAATTCGATCCATTAATGTAACCTCACTTGTATGTATATACCTTACCTGAATAAACATATTTATTTAAATGAATCATAGCATGGACGATAATAACACAGATATTAAGAGCTGACATTCCCATTCCTTGTAGACTAGTGTTGAACATTTCTCCATTAAACACATTTACAAATGTGTTATATAAAATACGATGTGAACCTAACACTTTATATCGCTTATCTGCTCCAGGCATAACCAAACTGTAGGCATCTAAGCCACTTACCAGAGACCAGTCATTATTTTTGTTTAATGAATTTTTGTCATCATCTATAATTGTTTTATAAATGCTTTGTAATTCATTTATTGAATAAACAATATAAACATTATTAGTAATATGGTCAAAGTAAAGATTAATATACTCACAATCTTGAGGATGGAGGAGTTTTCCACTTTGATATCGATTACCCTCTAATGCCAAATTCAAAATTTCAGTATTTACTTCCATTCTTTTCTCCTCGAAATCGACAAAGAGATAATTTACTGGGGGTGATCTTGATATTTTTTGATTTTCAAACCACCATCAAACAAAAATTGATCAGCAGCTCCAAATAAATTTTCAATGTTCTAGATGTAAGTTGCTGAGCCACATGTCCCATAAACCTAATCCAGTTATGATAAACTTTATTTATAATAAATTGGGCACTTTCATGGGTATATATTAGAGCTGTGATTGACTCAGCTTTGATAATGTTACTTTTACCTAGACACTCTTCAATATATTGTAAACGTCTTTCTACTCTAGCTAAGCGTGTTCTTTCCTCTAAATCATAATCATCAATATAAACATCTTTATTAAGGTTGTTTCTTTTCGTTTTTCATATGACCATCTGTGTTTACACCATATGCGTCACTGGAGGGTAAGAGTCCAGCTGCTGTTTTGACATATGACATACGTTGTTGCTGCTTTCTTT
>WNGS01072884.1:0-10479 GCA_020271785.1 Procambarus virginalis
CCGTATGTCAAATCTCCAAGTCTTTTCCTGACCGTATAGGGTCCACAAACATTTGAATCACCGTCCCTTTTACAGGTAGATAGACCAATATCTTATCACCTACGTTAAATCTTCTCTTTTTGGTACCTTTTTTGTAATCACTTTGCCATGTTTGACTTGCGATATTTTCAAAATTTCCTTCCACAATTCTCGAGCCGTGAACAATCTACATTTAAACTTTCGAACATACATTTCCATCTTATCTCTTGAACCTTCAGATGTTAGCCGGTCCATCAACATAACTATCGGACTTCTCACCGTATGTCACTGATACTAATTGAAATGGGTGTCATGCCTAATGGACTCTACCTACCGAATCCCTGAATAGCAAACAGTATTGGGGCGATGGGCCTCGTCCCACGTGTGCCCCTATGCTCGGCAACAATAAATTCGCACACTACAAAGGCTCTCATTGTGCCATGAAAACGTGCGATGGCCCATTGAGAGTGGGGGATGGTAAGGAGATGACCTAACCTGTCACATCCAAATCCTTCATTGTCTCACGGAACAGCCTTTGATGAAATGAAAAACACTGCCCAAATCGGATTGCAAACCCTTCGGCATTCCTACCCACGAAAATATTGCTGTAACCCTGTCAAAGCATATTCTGGAGGTTATCTTCTCGCACCGGGAACTGCCTCGGGAAAATGAGTTGCGGAGCTCATGATGGTAAATAAGTATCGTTCCCCTTTCTCCTATTCTGGGTAGGGGACCTACACAATCTACTATTATCCTTTCAAAGGGTTCTCCAAACGCTGGAATTGGCTTTAGTTGGGCTCCTACGGAAGTACTGGAGCAGTTTTCCCCGCTCTCTGACGATGATAAAACAGTTTTTGACAATGACCCTTTTACATCTGCATTGCATGCCATACCTGGCACACATAAAAATGCCTCATTCGTATTTTCACGAAGTGTCTATGGACACCGAGATGTGCCCCGCATTTTTAAATGCATGGGCACTTCTAATACCAGAGTACCTATAGCCTGAGGGTGACTATCACTTGATCCTTTTCAACCCCAGTCTTTGTCAGCTGGACGCGATGGCTCTAGCTCGCCATTTTCGGCCATCAAAACCCCGTCGTCACAGCGTAATCCGTAATGGGTGACGTGATACAAGCGTTTCCTTCCTTAGCTTCCTTGATATATTTATCAAATTCTAATTTCTGGGCAGCAATAAAATCTGGTTTGCTTACCTGTATGTGGGATGGTAATTGTGGTCTTACTTCGGCACTCCTCGCTGGTGTACATGGTGGTGTATGTCCTCGAACAAATCTTTTAGACCAAAATCCACCTCTTCCTCCGTCCTCTTCAGAGAACACGTCCCCATCGTCTCTGGCACATTTCTTCATTGAGCACTCTGCGCTCGGGTTATGACGCACGCCGGATATACTTCCATTTGATAATCTTCCGAGGGATCATCCAGAATACTGGCGAGCATTATGTTATCACCTTTTTCGTCTTCATCTCCCAAAACGTCTTAGGTCCGTTTGGTATATCCATGGAGGCAGTACCTCTGGCAACACACTTGGACCACACAAATCGTTGTACAAAGATGATGTGGACGTTTCAGGAATGGGTATGTCCGAGCACACACTCCTAACATCACTTCATCTGTAAAGTACTCAGAGGTTAGCTTTACTGTACACACAAGGTATATGTATCTCTGAATTTATACCCCGTACATTCGCCACATTTTCATTGTCCTGTACCTCGATTTCTAGACGAATGTTGATACGTCCTCCCTGACCCGAGGGAGTGCTAGCCTGACCCTCAAATGTGTCACCTCCCGACGGAGAAAATATCCACACTACCCCTGACTTTGTCCTGGTTATCGGCATGCCAGTATATCCACGTATCTAGCCATGTGTATATTATTTGACTAGCACTCTCGTCTTCTTTCTAGTGAGTACCTTTGGAGAGCTTTGAGACGATCCCAATAATTTAAGGTGCTTTATCGCGTCTATGCGTCCGTAGATGTTCGCTGTATTCCCTCTATCTTCCGCAATCATCTCCTGCTCTGAAGGGGCAAGTGAGTACTGAACAGTACTCAGGACGGGACAGCACAAGTGACTTGAAGAGTAGTACAACCATTGGGATGGGACCCCTGGATTTGCTTTATCCCGGTGGATGTGGAGGTTGTAGGGGGACATGATCACTCACATTTAACGATTCTGAAGGGACATTGATGAGGGTAGATAAAGGACCGGCTGATTTAACACAAGCGGTCCACACGCAACAGGGGACACAGGTGGAAACTGAGTGCAACCATAATGAGCCACAGCGATCTTAGAAAGAACTTTTTTAGTGTCAGAGGTGTTTACAAATGGAATGCAGTAGGAGTGGATGTGGTGGACTGAGGCTGACTCCATACACAGCTTCAGTGTAGATATGATAGAGCCCAGTAGGCCCTCAGGAATCTGTACCACCAGTTGATTGACAGTTGAGAGGGCGGGACCAAGAGCCAAAGCTCAACCCCCGCGAAGCACCATTAGGTGGAATACACACCACCCACATTACACCACACACACAACACACACACACCACACACACACAACCACACACCCACACACACACACACCAACACACCCACCACACACTACAGTCTCCGCTTCGCTGAGAACCTATCCTACAATCGATGACGGATGAGCTTTACTTCTAGTAGTAGTAGTAGTAGTAGTAGTAGAACTATGGTAGTAGTAGTAGGCATCCATCAGTCTCAGAGACTGGATGGGGATTTACGCTCTGGTTGTCGGTCTGATGTGGCCTCACCAGGGTGCAAAAGCCATGGTAGGTTGATATTGGGAAGAAGCTGTCACCCTTGCAGCAGGTCATGACCGCAAAAGGTGGGCCTGCTATTTTTATGAATATTCATCATCTATCAAATATCTATAAATGTAATTATTGAAATATCTATAATTAATATCTGCTCCTCACACGGCTCACTGACGGAGCCTCTGCACCCTACTGCATGTCATCTCGATATTCTTAAACTGAACTTTACAAACTGTAAAAATGTTTTCCTGTAAAAGTTATCTGATGTAAAAGCTGCTCATTTACTCATACATGTTCCCATGACCTCGCCATCAGAGTTACAAGAAAAAAGAACCACAAAGTCCTTTTATGCATATCTGTAAGCAGTGACTGAAGAAAGATCACGCAAAATGCGCGCTGCTGACGACGCCAAAACCTGTGTTGTTCAAATGGTCGATGCACTTCTCAAACCTGTTAAAAGCAAGAGAAAACCTTCCTTTCCCCCCCTAACACTAGCCCCAGTGCGGACAGCCAGTAACGGTACGAAGGACCAGGATAATGACAGTAGTTATTAAGTCTCTCGGGACCCGGCTTCAAGTAATTAAATGGTCGGCATATAGTTCATTTCTCCAAGATATGTTGTGTTGCGTTTGAGACGAGAGTGGGAAGGCCCAATTTATCCTCGCTGTGATACTTGTCCTCCTTCTGACCAGTGTGTATTTAATAGTATATTATACGTATATATAATTACTATATATATATTATATATATATAGATATGTTCCGTACCTGACGTAGCCAGAACTCACTTTTGGGCCTACTATGCACGGCCCGATTTTGCCCGTAATAAGCCAAGTTTTCCTGAATTGTTATATTTTTCTCTAATTTGTCTCTTATGAAATGATAAAGTCAACCCATTTCATTATGTATGAGTAAGTCAAGTTTTTTTTATGGAGTTAAATTAACGTAGATATATGACCGAACCTAACCAAACCCTACCTAACCTACCCTAACCGATCTTATAGGGTTAGGTAGGTTAGGTTGAAACAAGTTAGGTTAGGTTAGGTTAGGTAAGGTTAGAGTAGTCGGAAAACAATTAATTCATGAACACTTGGCCTACTAGGCAAATCGGGCCATGCGTACTAGGCATACTCCGGTACAGAATATAATATATCTATATATATACTATATAATATATATAGTATATACAGTATAGATATATATATTTTTGTGTCCATCTAATGCTCATTTTTTTGTATACACACTGGATATGTAACTGTATAACCTTGCTTAATAAAGGGGTCACAACTCATAAAATAGGGGGTGGTATGGAGAAGCGAACACGCCTCATGAGTATTCAGAGTTAAATGTGGCAAGTTTATTGCCCATGAATGTACTGCTGTGTTCCCTTCGCTGTAGGCTGTAGGGTCCCATATATTGTCACCAGTAGGTGGATACCCCCCTATAGTATATATATATATAGCTATATATATATATAATATATATATATATATATATAGTATGTTATTAAATTTGACCAGAAAAATGGTAAGATTAATAATTCTAACCACGAATTTGCCTCAATTTCCCTTATGTTCTTTTTTCTGGTGACGGTAAATAAAAATCAATTCTCCAAAATTCAATTCTCCAAAATTCCTTTATTTCTAGTCTGACGCGACACTTGAGCGCGGGTCGCGTCGGACTAGGAAATAAAGAATGAATTTTGGGAGAATTGATTTTTAATGTACCGTCATCAGTAAAAGAACATAAGGAAAATTGAGAAAATTGCGTGTTAGATTACTATCTTACTTCTTTCGGGTCATTTTAATAACATATGCGCTAGGAAAGACGCTACCAAACATATACCTAATATATAATATATATATATATATACCTCACATGAGGACCAGAAAGACAGGAGCAGGATGTGCAGAATACACCCATTGAAGAGCCTGGACGGTGCAACAGGTCTCTTGAGGAGAACTCTATCAACTCAGAGGCGCCCGAGGGACTGTTCAAACACGCTGTCCCAGCTACACATAAGTGGCATAACTGGCCGACCCCTCACAGTGTTCAAGAGCGAACTGGATAAGCACCCCCAAAAGATATGCATTGATCAACACGAGGCTGGTGACTCATACGTCAGGCTGCGATGCCGTGCCGTGCGTCCCAACAGACCTGGCATTAACCAGATCAGTCCAGCAACCAGGAGGCCTGGTCGACGACCGGCCGCGGGGCGCTTAAGCCCCGGAAGCACCTCAGGTAATCCGTCAGGGTATATATATACTGATTACATTATATATATAATATATATATATATATATAATATATATACTACTATATATATTATCAATATATAACTCGTTATTATAGATATATATATACTATATATGTATAGTTCAATATATATATATATTATATATATATCTATTATAGTAGTTTCTCGAGTATAGGCTGATTGTGTATCTAGAAATCAAACACGGATTAAAATGTGAAGACATGTCAGACACTGAGGAAAATTGAAAAGGATTTCCGTTAATTACTTAGTCGTATATGAAATAACTCTTCAGAGGATGAATATATTGCCCTAACTCCAGAAATCGTTTGTGACTTCCGTGCACTTGTGAGGTAATAGGATGTGCCCAAGTCCCCCAGCCCCTACCACCCCACTCCACCCCCATTAGGTATGAGCTACGAGGAAAGGTTACTCCCGGAACTAAACCTCACGACATGGAGACATGACAGTGAAGGGAGAATGATTACCATCTATAAAAATCTCAGAGGAATTGTACAGGGTAGATAAAGCATAAACTATTCAACACATGGGTGGACGCCGAACTAAGGGACACAGGTGGGAAACTGAGTCACCCCAAATGAGCCCTAGGGACGTCTAGAAAGAACTTTTTCAGTGACAGAGTAGTTAACAGATGTGAATGCATAAGGCAGGATGTGTGGAGGCAGTTCCATACACAGTATTTCTAAATAGTAGATAGTAAGAACCCAGTAGGCTCACGAACCTTGTACACCAGTGCATTGTACGGGACAAGGAGCCTGTAACTCAACCCGGCAAGCACAACTAGGGTGACTCGCCACCGTGCTTGTAAGTCGGTATTAGAACCACGGGACTATTGTGAGCAGCTGCGCGCATTCCGATGTTGAATCACAGCGCGGTTGAATCAGGTTCTCTTTGAAGTGTCATTAAATTCCCTATTGAAGACACACTTACTGGCGTGTTAACAAAAAAAAAATTCCCCTTACTTTAGAGAAGAGGAGCGGTTGAAGGGTCCAGGGCCTTAAATGTCCATTGAGATTGTACATCAACATTTGTACAATATCCTAATTGTCGACACCACATTTCAATTTTTTTTTTTGTCATTCATACCACGAGTGTTTGGTCTCGCAAGGAATAATTGTTAACACACCGATCTGGGTCGTGTTTATAATATTGTCCTGACGCTTGTGCTCCAGGGAACCCCATGTTGATGTGACGACTTATATGAATTTTGTAACTAGCTCATCAAGATCTAATCTTGCTTAGCTAAATGAATTTGTGGGGTTCAAGTCCCTGAGCCCATTATGTGCCTCTGTAACCTTCACTACCGACCCACAAGATGGGTATTGGGGGCATAATAAAGACTAAACTGAAAAACAGGGAGTACAGTTTGAGACGATTTTTGGAGGTTCCAATAATTTAGGCGTTGTGTTGCATGCAAGAGGGAGAACTTGAGGATAGTTGATCAACCAAACTGTGATTTCTTACGTTAGGCTGCGAGGCCAGGCTCGACTTGTGACGAACTTGGTGGTCCACCAGGCTGTTGCTTGGAGCGGCCTGGAGGCCCACAGCAACAATATTGCACTCTTCGTAGTGTTTGTGTTTTACAATGTACCATTAGTGATTTGGCGTTCTGATTGTTTGCGTTTGTTGCATTATAACTGGTTGTGTTGTTGTGGTGTGTGTCTGTGTTGTGATGTGTGGGTGTGTTGGTGGTGTGTGTGTGTGTGTGTGTGTGGTGTGTGTGTGGTGTGTGTGTGTGTGGTGTGTGGTGTGTGTTGTGTGTGGATTGTGTGTGTGTGTGTGCTGTGTTTGGTGTGGTGTGTGTGTTGGTGTGTGTGTGTGTGTGTGTAGGTGTGTGTGTGTGTGTGTGTGTGTGGTTGTGTGTGTGTGTGTGTGTGTGATGTTGTGTGTGTGTTGGTTTGTGGTTCGTGTGTGTTGTGTGTGTGTGTGTGTGGTGGTCGTGTGTGTGTGTGTGTGTGTGTGTGTGTGTGTGTGCTGTGTGTGTTGGTGTGTGTGTGTGTGTGTGTGGTGTGTGGTGTGTGGTGTGTGTGGTGTGTGTGTGTGTGTGTGGTGATGGTGTAGTGTGTGTGTGTGGAACACGGTGAGATATAACGAGAACACAAGCAAGTAAGTGTGACCCTCTAGATCCTGACAGCACTGCTTGAAGATCTCCCAGTTAACCGTTACGCCCCTGCCCCCCCTTCCCTCCCCCCCCCCCCTCCCCCCCCTCTTCTCTTCTCTTCTCTCATTCTCTCTCTCCTCTCTCTCCTCCTCTGCTACCTCTCTCTCTCTCTCTATCTCATCGCTCTCTCTCTCTCTCTGTGTTGGAGAGATCGGAGAGAGAGAGAGAGAAGAGAGAGAGAGGAGAGATTAGAGAGGAGGAGAGAGATAGAGAGAAGAGATAAGAGAGAGAGATGAGGATGGTAGAAAGTTGGAAGGATGCTTCTGGGCGTTGGGATGACGGGAGAAGGATGAGTAGAAGTGTGCATAGAATATGAATTGGCGGGGGTGGCTGAGGGGGGGGTGTGTATCGGGATGATCGTAGGCTGGGGGAAGGGAGCACTGGATATGAAGTGGGATCAGTAGTAGCGTATGTGTCCCCACCGGTGCTTGGTGGTTATCGAACGCTGATAACACTTCCGTTTATTCCCTGTCATTCACATCATCACAGTGGCCATTATTTACACGAGTCCGACATTACAATTATAGAGACTGGCGTGAATGGATAATCTAATCTGCGATTATGGAGTCTTTACATTAGGAGGGACCGGGCCGCGGGGACGCTAAGCCCCGGAACAACTCCAAGGGAGGGAGCTGCTGCATCCTCCCTTTCTTAAGACAAGACTGCGTCAGCTCTCCTACTGTATATTATGTCTAGTTTCATCAGGTGTTTGTTCTCGCCCTGGTTTATTTGTGCGTCGGTATGTATTGTTTAGTTTCCCCTTGATTTTTATGCTTTTGTGCTCTTTATTTGTTGGTGGGGGGGGGGAGAAGGTCCTTATAATTATCTATTATCTATATTTACCTAATTATCTTTTAATTGTGATATTGAATATAACAGTAGGGTGTCTAATATTTTATAATATTCGTTTCTTATAATGTGTGATTTGGGGTAATTCGATAATAATTGAATTTAGTCTTGCATAGAATCTTTGAATCTTTAGAATCTGCATTGTATTATTTATTTAGTCCTGATTGTCAATGATAAACGTATCAAAATATTACTTTAATCGGTACGTAAGTTGATATTTTTTATTGGTATTGTGTTTTATTTTTTTTTATTAATGATGTGTCATTTTGTTTTTTTAAGAATGTAATCGTGATTCCAGTCTATGTTCTTAATTTTAAATCGATTTTTCTGTATATCTGATGACGAATATTAGAATTTAATATTCCACGAAGGTATAGATATTAGTATCTAATAATTGTTAGAAAATTAACACAATTAAGAATTTGATGTCTACATAATTAGGCTTACAGCATGTAATTGATGCTAATGTTAACCTATACCATATCCATATTAATTTATATGACCATTAAATACGCCAAAATGATTAGCGATTTCATTTAGGCATATAGTGTATACCCCCAATTTATAAAAAAATATATATAAATCAAAATGAGTCGCCCGCGTCCTCTAAATTGATACATACAAGAGTTTATTTTGTAACTAACGCAAACTGTAATTGGCTGTAACGCTAATATTATGACTGGGGAAAATAGGCGACATGAGGCTGCCGCCATAAATATATCCCGGACAGTAATTCTTGATTTTAGTTCGCCATAGATGCCAGGAAGACTGTAGGGAGGATGTGGCATTGTAAACCAGTGGCCTTGTAAATCAGTGGTATTGTAAACTAGTGGCCTTGTAAATCAGTGGCATTGTAAACTAGTGGCCTTGTAAATCAGTGGCCTTGTAAACTAGTGGCCTTGTAAACCAGTGGCCTTGTAAATCAGTGGTATTCTAAACTAGTGGCTTTGTAAACTAGTGGCCTTGTAAACCAGTGGCCTTGTAAATCAGTGGAATTGTAAACTAGTGGCCATGTAAATCAGTGGTATTGTAAACTAGTGGCCTTGTAAATCCGTGGTATTGTAAACTAGTGGCCTTGTAAACTAGAAGCAGGCATTAGAGGGTTTGTGTAGAGGTGGTGTAGGGCGGTGTGATACAGTCTGAACAAGAAGACAACAGACAGACACAGACTGACACAGACAGACACAGACAGACACAGACAGACACAGACTGACGACAGCGACAGTCATCTGTTCGCCAGATTCACGAAAGCACTTACGAACCTGTACATCTTTTCTCAATGTTTGGCAGCTTTGTTTCCAATTATTAAACAGTTAATGAGCTCCGAAGCACCAGGAGGCTGTTTATAACAATAACAACAGTTGATTGGCAAGTTTTCATGCTTGTAAACTGTTTAATAAATGTAACCAAAGCCGCCAAAGATTGACAAAAGATGTACAGGTTCATAAGTGTTTGCGTAAGTGTTTTCGTGAATCTGGCCTCTGGTCGCCACAGACCCGTAAGGGTGTCAGGTTAGCTGTTTAGATTGAGTTTTGCCGTTATCTTTACGCTGTGAACTTCATATAGAGTTTCAGATAAGGCGGGCAATCATCGTCAAAACCCCAGGGAGCCGGTCGGCCGAGCGGACAACACGCTGGACTTGTGATCCTGTGGTCCCGGGTTCGATCCCGGCGCCGGCGAGAAACAATGGGCAAAGTTTCTTTCACCCTATGCCCCTGTTACCTAGCAGTAAAATAGGTACCTGGGTGTTAGTCAGCTGTCACGGGCTGCTTCCTGGGGGTGGAGGCCTGGTCGAGGACCGGGCCGCGGGGACACTAAAGCCCCGAAATCATGTCAAGATAACCTCCCCAAAATTATAGGGGACTGGGTTGGGGAAACTGGTTTTGGGGAAGTTGTAAGGAATCAGGAAAGAAATACAGTAACTCACTGTTGTGGTGTGAAATACAATTCAATTTCTTTCTTTATTATGCACCCCATACCCATCCCGTGGGCGGTGGTGTAAAGGGTTACAGAGGCACATAAGCGGTTCAGGAACTGTACCCTCTAGTTCGTTTAGCTAAGCAAATAACAATCTTTTGACGGTAGTTACATGATTATTAATGTTATATATACATGTACACATATACATACATGTACATATATATATATATACATATACATATATACATACATATACATATTTTATCACCTACACAAATACACACATCAATAATATTTTGTGTCACAAGTGATTCAACAAGAGGCTCACAACTGTCACTATACAAGGCACTTTACATCTATGGTGAGTCACACAGTTACTAGTCTTGCTCCACACCCACCCACTGGGCGGCAGCTTTACAATCATGTGCATGCATTACCTACAGTAAGCAAATGATGGATACTTC
>WNGS01072888.1:0-16826 GCA_020271785.1 Procambarus virginalis
GGTTTCTGAATGATGTTCTAAACTTTTGCCAGTGTAGAGTACGCTGCTGTGTTATCCTATTTATATGTGCCTCAGGAGATAGATTGGTGTTACGTCACACCCAGGTCTCTTTCGCGCGTCGTCACAGGTAGGCTGTTCCCCTTCATTGTGTACTGTCCCTTTGGTCTCCTATCTCCTAGTCCCATTTCCATAACTTACATTTGCTCGTGGTGAATTCCAGTAGCCATTTCTCTGACCATCTCTGCAACCTGTTCAGGTCCTCTGGAGGATCCTGCAATCCTCATCTGTCACAACTCTTCATCATCAACTTTGCGTCATCCGCAAACATCGACATGTAGGACTCTACACCCGTAAACATGTCGTTAACATATACAAGAAATAGAATTGGTCCCAGCACCGATCCTTGTGGTACTCCACTTGTTACTGTTCGCCAGTCCGACTTCTCGCCCCTTACCGTAACTCTTTGGCTCCTTCCTGTTAGGTAGTTCCTTATCCATGCTAGGACCTTTCCCCCTACCCCCGCCTGCCTCTCGAGTTTGAATAGCAGTCTCATGTGCGGTACTGTATCAAAGGCTTTTTGGCAGTCCAGAAATATGCAGTCTGCCAACCATCTCTGTCCTGTCTTATCCTCGTTATTTTATCATAGAATTCCAGAAGGTTTGTTAGGCACGATTTCCCTGTCCAGAACCCATGTTGATGCTTGTTCACAAACCTAATGTTCTCCAGGTGTGCACCAGTCGTAGCCTAATTATTCTTTCCAGTATTTTACAGGGGATGCTTGTCAGTGATACAGGTCTATAGTTAAGTGCCTCCTCCCTATCGCCTTTCTTGAAGATCGGCACGACATTTGCCTTCTTCCAGCAACTGGGCAATTCTCCCGACATAAGTGACTCATTAAAGATCATTGCCAGAGGCACGCTGAGGGCCTGCGCTGCTTCTTTTAGTATCCACGGTGATACTTTGTCTGGTCCTACTGCTTTAGATGCATCTAGAGTTGTCAACTGTTTCATTACCTCCTCTACTGTCACCTCTATATCTGATAGTCTTTCATCTAGGGTAACCCTTCCAACAATGGGAGCTGCTCGGGCTCGGTAGTGAACACTCCATGGAAACTGGCATTCAGTGCCTCACAGATTTCCTTGTCACTTTCAGTATATGTCCCCTCTGCCTTCCTTAGTCTTGTCACTTGGTCGTTCACCGACATTTTTCTTCTTATATGACTGTGTAGTAGCTTAGGTTGTTTTTTCGCTTTGATTGCAATATCGTTCTCATAGTCCCTTTCCGATGTCCGTCTGATGTTAATGTAATCGTTCCTAGCTCTGTTGCATCTGATCCTGTTGTCCTCTGTCCTTTGTCTTCTGTATTTCCTCCACTCCCGCCTGCTGGCCATTTTTGCTTCCTGACACTGTCTATTAACCCATGGGTTATTATATTCCTTCTTATTTTTTCCCTTTACTGTTTGTATAAATCTCTTCGGCCTCTTGGCATTTCTGTATGACTAGGTCCATCATATCTTGGACTGTTTTTCCTCTAATTTCTTCTCCTCCCACTGCACTTCTCCAGATAGTCCCTTATCCTCCTATAGTCCTTTCCTGTAGTCAACTCTCCTTTCCCAGATCTCTTGTCCCATGGTCACAAGTTTGAATTCCATCATGTAGTCAAAGACTAGGACACAATGGTCACTGGCCCCTAGAGGTATTTCATGCTCCAAATTCTCGATATCTTCTACGTTCTGGGTGAAAATCAGGTCTAATAGGCTCGGTGCATCTCCTCCTCTTTCCCTGTGTCTTCCTTCACATGCTGTGTTAGGAAATTCCTGTCTATAACATCTACTAATTTTGCTCCCCACGTTTCGTCCCCTCCATGGGGATTCCTTGATTCCCAATTTATCTCTCCATGATTTAGGTCCCCCATGATCAGCAGCTTCGCTCTCATTCTGTGGGCTAGTGTTGCTGCCTTCTGCAGTTCATCTATGCATGCCTTGTTGTTGTCATCATACTCCTGTCTGGGTCTTCTACTGTTTGGTGGGGGATTGTAGATTACCAAGATCACAATCTTCCTCCCATCTACTGTCAAAGTTCCATGTATGAAGCTTGTGCACTCATTGGTGACCCGATTTCCCAGGTCTTCAAACTTCCATTTCCGCTTTATTAGGAGTGCCACTCCCCCTCCCTGTCTCTGTGTCCTCTCTTTTCTTATCACCTGGTAACCTTCAGGAAAGATTGCATCTGAGATCATGTCATTAATTTTAGTTTCCACAATTGCAACTATGTCAGGATTTGCCTCACTCACTCTTTCTTTTATCTCTTCTGCTTTATTAGATACCCCATCAGCATTGGTGTACCAAACCTTGAGATTCTTCATGGAAACTCCTGTACCAGAGTTCTCCCTTCCACTGGGGGGTCTGGGGGGATCTGGGGGGTGTCTGGGGGGTGACTGGGGGCAGGGTGGACCTGGGGGATCTGGGGGCTGTCTGGGGGATGACTGGGGGCAGGGAGGATCCGGGGGGTGTCCGGGGGGATCGGGGGGTGTCTGGGGGGGTCCGGGGGGTGTATGGGGGGTGAAAGAGGTCGGGAGGGGTGCTTGGGGGGTTAATGGGGGCTGGGCTTCTAGGAAGGTAGGTAGGAGGGTTTGGGGTAGGGCCTGGGTAGGTAGGTCTGGAGTAGGAAGGGCATACTGGGTCTGAAGATTAGGGAGGGTCTGATAGGCATAGAGGGGTTGGGAGATAGCGTAAGGTTGGGAGTCAGATAGAGGTTGAGAGGTCGGGAGGGGGAAGGATAGAGAGGGTGGGGGAACCTCCCACCCCCCTCGCAAGGGTGGGGGGTCACATGGAAGGAGAGGGGATGAGGAGGGGTGAGGGCTGGGTAGGTTTTGGGGGTTGAGGGGATGAGGGCTGGGTGGGTTTTTGGGGTTGAGGGGATGAGGGCTGGGTGGGTTTTGGGGGTTGAGGGAATGAGGGCTGGACGGGTTTTGGGGGTTGAGGTGATGAGGGGGTCCTTGGAATGTGGGATGAAATTGACTGCAGTGGGGTCAGAGGGGTCAAGGGAGGTGTTGGGGATATAAGCAAGGGCAAGGAGGTCTGATTTGGGGAGGGAGTAACCTGAGAAGCAGTTGTGAGAAGCTGGTTATCCTGGGGTGGATTAGCAGTGGGGTGTGTACCTATGCTCAAATGGGAAGAGTTGTATCGTGAAGTTTGCTTGCTCTGTGGGCTACCTGCTCCTCCTTCGTCATGAACTTGTCAATATATACATTGTAGTAATTTTCGCTATCTCTGAGTAAGTGTTTGTGATGCAGTATGTAGTCCACTGCCTCTTCGTTTGTGAACTGTACCAGGACAGGTCGTTTCCTGTTACAGTTGTATGGTCCAATGCGGCGGTGGACTTCCACTTCACTCCCTGCCATATGGGCTCTCATGTCCCTCAAAATCCCCTGTAGCTCCAAATCCTCAATCTCCATTCTTTCCTGCCTGGATGGTGCCCTGACTTCAAGCAATCCATGGATTATGATTGTCCTCTTTCTCAGGTCAGGGTCATGCTGGTAGCCCCCTCCCTGGCTGACCCCCACCCCTCCCACTCCTGCTACTCCACCTACTCCTACTACCCCTTCCCCTGCCAAGCCTCCCCCATGCCTGCCAAATTCATTAGCAAGCCTAGTTATTTCTCCTTGCCATTCTACCCTGCTCTTTCTGATTTCCTCTTGAATATAATCCCTAAACTCTTGTTTGAGTCTTTGAACCTCGTCCTGTATCTTGTTAAAGATTTCACTTTTGATCCCCTGGATTAGATCACCTACCCAGACATCCCTCTTCTCTACAAATTTCCCAATCATCTTCTCCACAAACCTATCTTCTTCTTCAATCATAATACTGCTGGACCTAGACGCCCTTCCTGACCTAGTCATTGCTATAATCCAACCTTACTCACAGGGAGGCTCCAAGTATCTTACCGTCCTGCTAACACAATAGGTGAGTGAATCTCCAAAAGTCTCCCACATGGTGATGGGTTGCTGCCGGGGATGAGGTCACGGTCAGAGGGTGAGGTCACGGTCAGAGGTCGGTGAGGCCCGCTCCACGCTGTACACTGCCACAGTATTTCACTATTTTCAAATACGCTACTTATACTGTTTTTCTTCACTACCTTATGGCTTTGGTCAAAACCCAACGGTTTTTTCTTTCACTTGTACACACTTTTTCACTTCGAAGTTGCCTGATTACCCCTCCCACTCCATTAGTAAACCAGGAGCTCCCAAACCCACGTCCATCCAACGCGATGGTCACAACACAACGTGTGTGTGTGTGTACATGTATATACTTATAACATTAACAATTGGGTAACTAGGGCCAAAAGATTGTTACTTGCTTAGCTAAACGAACTAGGGTGCTCAGTTCCTGAACCGATTATGTGCCTCTGTAACCCTTTCCACCAACCCCCACGTAATGGGTATGGGGTGCATAACGATGAAAGAAATTGAAATTGAATAGTCTCCAGTCGCTTATATAAGATGCTCTTCCTCTGTTTGCTTCTATTTAGTCATAATTCACTGACGTTTACTTAATTTACTTCCTTCTCCTGACTTCCACCTGTAGTCAGTTGGGTAGAATAATTCTCACAGGGTAGAGCCACCTCGCTACTCTGCCTGGGGTTCATAATAATTCCTCACTGTTCGGCTACCTATTATCCAAAAATCTTAAGGCGCATCATAGAAAAGCAAATGAGCAGCATTGCAGAAGCAGGAGCCACGGACATCATCACAGACGGATCGGTTGACACAGAATATGAGAGTGCTGGCGCTGCTCTTTGCACGGCTAGCGAACGTGCATATTGGAGACTGGAAGGACCAATATCATCAACCTAAACTGTTTGCCATACAACAGGCATTCGCATATGTGATTGCAAAACACTCAAAATACAATCATACACACAGACTCAAACGCTGCACTTCAAATATTAGGAAAAAAAGCAGTGGAAAGACAACGTGGAAGTAATTACCACCATTTTGTATCTTGGAGCAGTAGCTAAAGACAAAAGACTCAACATAACCCTAAACTCGATCCCATCCCGTGTTGGAATCCCATTAAATGAGAAAACCGATGAAAGTGCTAAATTGGCAACTCGTCATCCAGTGATACACAAAACAACCCAGCCTAGAGAACATAAAAGCATCACCAAAAAACTCTCACACCTCAACAAAGCCCATCTACACCATAGAGTAGTAAAGTGTTCTCCATTTTCATTATGTTATCTTCAGGCCACCAAGTTAGAAAGGTTAAATATCCCAAAAGGAATCCAGAGTGAAATAGCAATTCGGTTATATAGACTACATCTAGGTTACAGATGCGACTGGGAGATTGGTGAACCCAGACAGAGGGAATGCATCTTCTGCCAAACAATCAGAGAAAGGTCACTACTTCACTATCTCCTGGAATGTGAGGCAACCAACAACCTTAGAAGAACTTTAAGAGTCCATGAATCTTGCAGTAACCACCCTGAAGCCATGAACACTGACCCCTCTTCTGGTCAAAAAAGATGTCCAGCAGCTGGAGACCTTCATAAATACTGTCAAGCAATATCCTTCCCTGCGATAACAGTCTCATATTAATTCTTCAGTCTCCGTGGCGTAGTGGCCTGGCGTTCCGCGAGCGCTATGTCATGGGTTCGTATCCTGGCCGGGGAGGATTTACTGGGCGCATTTCCTTAACTGTAGCCTCTGTTTAACGCAACAGTAAAATGTGTACTTGGATGAAAAAACGATTCTTCGCGGCGGGGATCGTATTCCAGGGACCTGCCCGAAACGCTACGCGTACTAGTGGCTGTACAAGAATGTAACAACGCTTGTATATATCTCAAAAACAAAAAAAAAAATAAGGACTGACGATTTAAATGCGAGTTCAGCACATAGATCCTTTGATCCTTTCACGATCAAAGATCAGATTCACGCCAAAAAATCTACCAATTATGGGCTATTTATGCTCGACGTGCCACCTCGTGCCATTATGTAGTTAGTTTTTGTTCTTTCGTCAACCTAGAACAAATATGACACTTGGAAAAATCCTCTTCCAATTAAACCAAGATGCAAAAGCTGATTTAAATAGTATCTTCCTTCTATGGACGGATAGGCCTTCTGCAGTGTCGTTTATTTTAATTAAATGCACGATTAATCAATTATAACATTTAAAAAAGTTAAAATATTTGTGAAAATGTGAGTAATATTACAACTTTTTTCATTCTTTTTTTCCAGATGAGAATTACATGAGGAGTCAATTGAAGCATCAGTCGAAAAAGAGATCAGAAATATAATGGCGGAATCTGCGGACGTGGTGCTTTGTGACGAAAGTGATAGCCGGCCATCCTATACTTGCTGGAAACCATCTCCCCTTTACTCTCTCGCACGTGACGGGATGAATTCATATCGTTCTTTCGATCACGTAGTGAGAACTCTGCACTGGGACGATTATGAAAATATTTGGGAGAACCAACAAATGATTCCATTTCCATTGACAGAAAACACACACACACATCTGACGAAAAATCTACCTGGCTTGAATGGCCTCTGGTATGGTATTGACGTCCCGGATAATGGGGATAATAACTGGTATGGAAATGTGAGTTTTAAGATAAATTTCAAGAGTTTCTTTCAGATGCTACAGGATTACAAGATCTATTTCGTCGAAGTTGTTGAATATAGATTTAACAGTGCCTTGAGACTCCTGATAACAACTCAAGACCTTCCCCTGGAGCGCTATGATCCGCACAGGCTTGGAGGACCCTGGTACAGAGATCCCAACAGTGGAGAAGATTATTTCATTACCGTCGCGCGCAGGTTCGATGGCAGAGATAATTATTCTATCAATGTGGAACTGTTGTTTGTTATATCTGACGACCAGTGTGCTTCTCTGTTCCAGATGTCGGACGTTGTACCAGTAAACCACTCTGAGGCCAACAGCAGTTCGTATCATTCATGCAAAAGATACAGGTCAGGAAGGTTTTGGCAATATTGTCCCTCTCCATGGACGGTGGATGAAACTTCTGAAAAACTCTCACAAATCAATTAGAGATATGTAAGCCAAGAATGATATAAAACTTTGGCTTTAATCAACCTATATAACCCAAACCACCTGTAAACAAAATCAGAGCAAGCTTTATTTTCGCCCTCGTTAACACTGCATTGTGTCTGTAGCCTAATTCCAATGCCTATGGACTCGGGCTACAAGCCCATAGTATTTTCTACTGCTGCACAACTGAAATAAAACCACATGACCAAGAAGTACCGTATAGTAGACTTTTGTCTACTATGCAGAAGAAGTAGCATAATAATACCCCTGAAAGCTGACAGAACAGCAACAATAGTGGCTTATAGGAAGCTTCAAACCGTCCCCGCTCGTCAACAAGCCACATTGATATATTATCACCTATTCTTCCAGTTTCTGCGTGCGGCTATACCCACCTCACATGACTCCACGGCGTGGCAGGATGCCCACTGGGTATACAAACTGGTCAAAGTCCTAAAATTTACCTGAGAGTAAATTTTAGACGAGGACAGGAAGCCGGAGGCTTGTTAAAGTATCCCCAATTTACCTTGAATTGACCTTGACAAAATGTCAAGCCAATTTAAATTACGAACTACAACTTGAAGCTTATTCTATGAATATTCTATGAAATCACAAAACCAAGAATTGGCACGCAAAATCGAACACCTTCAACATAGAGTTACCACATTCAAAGAAGATTTTTCGTTTAAATCCAGTGAAGCCAGCAACAAACGTGCCCACGAATATCGAAAATCAACTAAATTTCATCTATATCCATCAAAGTAAAGCTCAAGATGAGCTTAATTCGCAAAAGTTACGAGACTGAGCGCTGGTGTTTACGTCTGCATTCCCTCAAGATACTGGAGATGAATACTCTATCATAAAAATACTGAAAACTGGGAAACGCACATGGCATAAAAATAGAGAGAAATAGATATAACAATGACCACACTGAGGCTGGGACACACCACACTAGCAGGATACAGCTTTAAACATAGTTTGGCAGTTATAAATAAACTTTGCAACCAGTGCCATTTTGCAAAATTAACTTCCTTCACTATGTAATTGCATGTAAAAAAAAATCCTGTAATTCAGAGATAACTCTATAAATTGGGCTCAAGAAATTAAAAACTTCATTTTAAATGTTGCACTACCACAAATCTTAGTAAAGTATCCAAAGTTTACTTTCTGTAGGTATTTGTATGCTGTAAACTTGCCGCCCAGTTGGATGGGTGTGGAACGGGATTAGTAACTGAGTGACTAACTGACTCACGGCAGATGTTTAAACTGCCTAGTATATAAACTTGTAGGCCACTTACTGAACCACTTTAGTTATACAAATACTTTTGATATATAATAATTAATATGCATGTGTATATGTGTGTATTAAAAATTGTAAAACTAGCTTTACAAGGTTCCCTGTGGGCACTGTTGCTTGTAAGCGAGCGACGCTAGATACTGTTTACTATGTAACGTTGGTCGCTTTTAACCAACGGTGACCACTGGGGGGTTACTTGCTCCGCTAAATGAACTGTGGTGTTCAGTACCTGAACCCTTAATGTCCCTCTAACTCATTTTCTCTACAACCCACGATATTGGTATTGGGAGCATAATACATGACAACACTAATTACTAACACTGTCCCAGACATCATGTATGTGCCAGAATTAATTTCAAACATGTACTTATATCCGTCCTCAAAATGCCTCAAAGTACATCTATTCGGGGCGAGGAGATCTCTCACTACATATAAAATATCAAGTAGCCAAAGCATTGGTAAATATCTCCAGTTAACCAAAAAATTAGGCCACATCAGGTTCGTTATCGACTCACAATCGGGAATCCCAGGCAAGAGAAATGGTTGGACACGTTTCCTATCTCCAATGCTAGCTGTCCACCTAGCAGTAAATAGGTATCTAGGAGTTAGTCAGCTTGTTGTGGGGTTGCATCCTGGGAAGGGTCACTGATTCTACCTTGTCGGGACCCCGATATAGTATGTATATATCACTGGATGCCTGTCCCCTGACACGGTGACATTATTAATAACAATTTTTTTATATTTCTTGAACATTCTCATATATGTTTGCTTATTTCTCTTTTAGTTGTAAGTATTTACCCATTATACCTATAAATAACTTTTTGTCTAAATTATTCTAACTTTTACCCGAAACGTTTTGCGTCGTAGTGGCTTAATTTTGATGTGTAACCTCTGTACCTACAGTTGTCCCCTCAGAATGTACTCTTGCCTAAATAAACATTATCATTATCATTATCATTATTATACACTGTCCAGGGCGAGGCTCTCTACACAGTGGCCGGGCCTCTTAGGGACGAACTCCTGAACACACCAGAGAAGAGACGACGTTTCGGTCCGAAATTTCCTTTATTTACAAATCTTTCTCTCGCCTTGGTTACTCCTTATATTTTATCAACTGTGCTTATTCTCAAGCTAAATAAAATTTCTTTCATCCAAAACCTGCTTCCAGCACTACTAGCACCTTGCTCTGGCTTTCATTCATACCTTAGCTCAAAACCCTTACTAATACCCTTCATCCTCTTCACATAAAGCTCGCCTTTCGTCAAACTAACATTCTTCGTACTAATCTTGTTCACACTTTAAAAAGCACAAAAGAAGTGTTAAGTCTGCAGACACGAACAATACTCTCTTCTGTCATGTTAGGGCTTCTAATCATCCTATTGACTGGTCTTCTTCTAAAATAATCTTTCTTGCCTCTACTCTTCACAGACGCAGTATTGACGAATCAGCTCTGATACACAACCTAGCCAACATGAACCTTAGTCGTGGCTTTGTTCCTGTTGACTCTTTCCTTTCACAATACTTTCTCAAATGTTCTAAACTTTCTAACAAACGTGACCTAACATAAGCCTACCATTCCTTTTTTCTTTTTTCTTTCAGAAAGAACGAAACTTTCTGTGTCGTTCCTATTTACTCCTTTTATTACCCCTACATATCCTTTATAACACCTATCTTTCGCCTTGCTTTCACCTTCCTTTAAAATTACCTCGTCCTCACCTGTCACTTGCCATACTTATGCCCTAAACCAGCACAGGCCCCAAACCTCTTCACCGGCCTCAAACCAGCACAGAAGTACGTAGTGCTCCCACACAACTGGACACCTCTGGCCAATGCTTAAAGCCTTGGTCACGGAATTGGTCGAACGTTTGCTGTCGAAATGCGGTATACAGCAAACCACAGAGACTCGAAAGACATTTGAGGACAAGCTCAAGAAATTCGAAAAACAGTAGCCTCACCCTCATGAACGTAGGGCAGGAAACACTCTTTCTAAAAAACAGGTCTAGTACTTTTGAAAGCGATCTAGATGAGTCAGTGTCAAGTGCACCAAGATCCTCAACTCCAATTTCAACTTCCATGGCGATTTCATCTGACTCCATGGATGCCTTGGTAATATCAGCAAGTTCCAACAACCTAGAGGATTAATGATCCTACAATGGAATGTGCAAGGGCTGCGCACAGCCCTTGCAGGAGCCGGTCGGCCGAACGGACAGCACGCTGGACTTGTGATCCTGTGGTCCTGGGTTCGATCCCAGGCGCCGGCGAGAAACAATGGGCAGAGTTTCTTTCACCCTATGCCCCTGTTACCTAGCAGTAAAATAGGTACCTCGGTGTTAGTCAGCTGTCACGGGCTGCTTCCTGGGGGTGGAGGCCTGGTCGAGGACCGGGCCGCGGGGACACTAAAGCCCCGAAATCATCTCAAGATAACCTCAAGATATAATAGCAGCAACCAAAGGCATAGACATCCTGATACTACAGGAGAGCTTGCTTTGAGTCGGATTAGAACCTAAAATCTCAGGCTATCGAGGCTTTTTCCTTCCATGGGTTAACGGGCAATCCAGGGGATGTGCCATCTATGTGAGATGTGACCTGATCTCCAAGCCCTTAACCAGCCCACCCACCTGATTGAGGCCGGGGACAGAGGTGATGGGAGTATCCATTGAACTAAGACACGACAATCTTGAAGTGTTTAATGTTTACAGGTCTCCACATGCTGAAATGCATCTCTCAGTGTTATTTGGACACGTGACCACCTCAAACACAATAATAAGTGGTGATTTCAATGCCCAACATCGTTTGGGACTGGGCTCGAACACAACAAATGTGGCCGTCACTCACATAGCACATCTACTAGACCAGCTTCCAGAAATCCAAATCCTAAACAAGAATGAACCCACCCACATACAAGGAGGTAGATTAGACCTTACCTTCGTTTCAGCCTCCCTGATGATGCAGTAACATTATCAGTTGGGCTCACACTCACAAGCGACCACTATGGGGTCCAAATTGATCTAAAGTTGGATGTAACCACCCCCACCCCCATCTCCACCTCCACCAGAAGTCTGGAACTTCGCTTTAGCAAAATTGGACCACTTTCAAAACCTCATCTCAGAGTGGCATATAAACTATGTTGTTCCTGAAGACATTAATAAGGCAGAACAAGATTTTGTCAAAGCGATTCAAAATGCAGCCAACCACTCAATTCCACTAAAAAAAGAGTGCACCAAACACCACAACGATCACTGGTACTATTGCAAACGTGTCAAACAACTCAATCATAGACTCAACGGCACAAGGAAGCTATACAAAAAGCAGCCAAGTGACCACAACTGGACCTTACTTTGTGAGGTCAAGGAACATGTGCATCAAGAGACCGGAATAATCAAAGAACAAAAGTGGCTGGAACGGTGTTCACATCTTAATGAACACACCTCTCTTGGAGAGATGTGGCAGAAAATCCACCGGGCTAAAGGAAATATAACACCTAAAGCCCTACACCCTAAAGGATCCGCATCAGGAAGCCGAGGTACTGGCAACCAAATTTGTAGAGAGCGCAGCCAGTAATCAGCTTCCACCTGATGTACTAGCAGTGCAGACAGGATTAGAGGAAGACAGGTGACACAGAATCCTTACAGCATGTACAGAAGTCTCTGAAACTAATACCCCTTTCACACAGGATGAGCTCAATCGGGCTAAGAAAAACTCCAACGATACAACCCCCGAAGACGACAAAATAACCTATAAACTGATTACAAACGTCTGCCCAGAGGGAGACGCTGCATACCTTAGGTTTAGCCTGGACTTCACAAACTAGACCTACAGAATGGAATAGAGCAGACATAGTGTTGATCCCAAAACCCAAAGATCCAGCTAATCCAAGGACAATCTCTCTCCAAAACCTGGAGAGAATAATCCTGGACACATAAATTTTAATGCTGAGGTCACTTACTTGAGAGAGAGAACTGCGGCGTGGACGGCAATCCTCAGGTCACTAACCTCCCTCTCTGGAGGAGCCAATCTGAAAGTCCTTCGCATCTACTATGTACAGGCAGTCAGATCAGGGATCGACTATGCCGCACCTGCAGCCTATCACATCAACAGTGAAAAAAGCTTGAAGTTGTCCAAAACAATGCTATGAGACCTGCCCTTGTGAGCCCCTATGTGGCCAGGCTTGAAACTCTAAGACTGGAAACGGGTTTGCCCTCTCTTCAAGAAAGAATATCTAAAAAAAAAACAGCTACGATTATCAGTAACAATTATTTCCCCTGATCTAGTCCCAGTACGACGGGCCTTGGTGATTGGACTTACCAAAACAACGGAAACTCTTGGGCTGCCAGAGCGGGAAAAGTCCTAAAGAAAGAGGAGGTGATCCATCACACACAAACTTCACTTGTTCCCCACCGTGGGAGGAGCCTACCTTCAAAATATTAATAGAAGGTCTTCTGATGAAAAAGGCTGCTTCTGATCAAGCAATCCTAAAGCACATCATAGAAAAACAAATTAGCAGCATTGCAGTAGCAGGTGCTACCCACATCTTCACAGACAGTTCGGTTGACACAGAATATGAGAGTGCTGGTGTTGCTCTTTGCATGGACAGTTCAGTATTTTAAAAGTTTTAACGAGATCCGCCCTGTCATGCCTGGTTTGCAGTGTTGTTAGCTCTGCGGCCCTCAACCGTTCCTTATATGAGAGATGACTTAGCTCTGGAATGACTTTTGTTGCCCGGTGTTGCACTTTCTCCAGAGCAGCTATGTCCTTCTGAAAATAAGGTCTCCATGTTTGGGAACAGTAATCCAAATGGGGGACGCACTTCAGGTTTATACAGTTGAGCCATTACCTTCTTTTCCTTATAGTCAAAAGTGCGCTTGATTATCCCAAGAGTTTGCTTAGCTTTTCTGACTGCTGCAACTTTTTGTGCAATTTTTAATGAGTGGTGGATCTTGACTCCAAGGACCTTATCTTCATCAATCTGCTGTAGTGATGCTATTAATTGGTAGTCGTGGTGTGGGTTGTATGCCCCATATATGCAAGACCATGCATGGTCTTGCATATGTCGACATTAAAAAGTATTTGCCAGTTTTCTGACCATTTGTGGATTTCATGTAGATCTCTTTGAAAGGCTTCAATATTATTATCATTTCCCTCTTTACCATAAAGCTTTGTGTCGTTGCAAATTTGATGATGTGGTTTATAATATTCTCATCTATGTCATTGATTTATATACACAAAAAGGGTAGGTCCCAAAATGGACACTTGTGGTACCTTATTACTGGTAGGTGAAGAGAAGCATTAGGTGATAGGAAGCGCGCCCAATTATTTCTGTCCTGCCCGGGATTCTCGATTGAGAGTCGAGAACGAACCCGACTGTACTACCGGGACTCTCCCTCAGTGTACATGATAGTTATGTAATCCACTACCGCCCACAAGATCGGTATGTAGTCCGCTACTGCCCACAGGATGGGTATGGGGTCCATTGCCACCAATAGGATGGATACGTCTTCTAATTACTGAACACAAATCTGTTATTAGAACAATAACAAACTCTGGCCCCAGACAGCACTCGGCCCCTCCCTACTTAAATCTTTGAATATGTAAGATATTAAGTCAATGCACATCTTTTCAAGTGTACTATATATATATATATAATATATATATATATATATATTATATATATATATATATATATATATATATATATATATATATATATATATGTGTCAATGTCAAGACATATATATGGAAATGTCAAGATACATAAGCCTGGAAACCCACTTCGGGCAATCATCAGCCAGATACCCACACCCACGTATAGACTGGTGAAGCGACTCAACGGCTTGCTGACTCCTTATGTCACTTGCGCCTTCAGCCTGAAGTCTCCAAAGAAATTTGTCGACTTACTACGGGAACACAGGCCACAGGGATAAGAGCCTCGTTGGATGTAGAATTACTGTTTACCAACGTACCAGTGGATGAAACAATCGGGATGATAGCGGACAGAGTGTATCGTGATCCGGCCTGTACTCCTCTTGACATACCAGAAAACATTCTAAGGAAACTACTCCAAGCTTGTACTAAAGAGGCACCCTTCTTGAGCCTGAATGGGCACATGTATAAGCAAGTTGATGGGGTCGCCATGGGTTCTCCCCTAGGTGTCCTGTTTGCGAACTTCTACATGGGTACCATCGAGCTAAAGGTCTTGGCCGACATGAACTTGAAACCGGCCATATACTGAAGGTATGTTGACGACATTTTTACACAGGTACCTGATGTCAGACATCTGCAGGAGCTGAAGGAGGCATTTGAGCAGAATTCTGTGTTGCGTTTCACTTACGAGATGGAGAAGGATGGGAAGCTGCCCTTTCTAGAAGTAACAGTCATGGAAAGGAACGGAGGTTTCCACACTGCAGTCTACACTAAGGAAACAAACATAGGAATGTGCCTAAATGCCAACAGTGACTGCCCAGACAGGTACAAGAGGAGTGTTGTTAACGCTTATGTCGACCGTGCTCTCAGCCACAGCTCAAGATGGAAGCAAGTCGATGAAGTACTCTGTAGGGTAAGGCAAATCCTAGTCAACAACGGCTTCTTCAATGGTTTCGTTGAAGACATCATAAGAAGGAAGGTGAACCGCCATGCAACCTCTGACGAGACAACTAACACAACACCTATACCTCCTATTAGACTATTTTACAGGAACTTCTTTTCCACTGCTCATAAAACGGAGGAAAGCGTCCTGAAAGATATTGTTAATAGAAACATTATCCCTACAGACAGAAATCAGAAGATACAACTGACGATTTACTATAAAACCAAAAAAACAGCCAACCTACTCATGAGAAACTCTCCAGACACAAAGCAGAACGCTTTAAAAGAGACCAACGTCGTCTATGCCTTCAAATGCCCACTTAGGGACTGTAAGCCTCAAAGAACTCAGTATATAGGCAGGACAACAACATCTCTTTCCAGGCGATTAACAATGCATAAGCAACAGGGCTCCATTAAGGAACATATAATCTCTTCCCACAACCAGACCATCACCAGAGAAATCTTAACAAAAAACACGGAAATCATCGATAGATACAGTGATAGCAGGCGGCTTGATATCTGCGAGGCACTACACATCAAGAAGTCAACACCAGCAATCAAAAGCCAATTAATGCACAACTATATTCTACCCACTTCAAGACTCCGCTCCAATATAGAAGCATCAAGAAATATGGGCCAATAGGCCCTCTGCAGTTACTTCCATTCTTACCTTCAATTTACCCAATTACTATCCCATTAATACCCATTGTTTCATGTTCTGTCCTGTGTTGAAAGTTTTGTTCACCTCATCCAAAACTGTTGTAACATATCACCTCACCCAAAATGCGGGTATAAAATGAAAAATGAAAGCTGTTTAAATCATAGCATAGTAAGAACTCTGTTTAGTGTTTGTAGGTTAGAGTTGTGTGTGAGTAAACTAAAAGTCTTTGAAAATGTAATAAGTTATTACGAAACGTGTTTAAGTGTCGCATCAGACTAGAAATAAAAATGAATTTTGGGGAATTGATTTTTCAATTACCATCAACAGTGAAAAGAAACATAAGGTTCGGGGTCTTGAAGTAGGTAGAATATAGTTGTGCATTAATTGGCGTTGATTGCTGGTGTTGACTTTTTGATGTGTAGTGCCACGCTTATGTCAAGACGGCAGACGCCCTAGCAGCGGGGTAACGTTGCTTGTGAGGGGAGGACCAATTGCCGAGAGGGTGGGATGAGCCCGTACCGAGTGGGGAGAAAAGAGTTCAACCATTCATGTGGGGGACGGTAAGGATGGTGGAGGCAGACCTTGTTCCTGTGAAGATATTGAGACACCGGGGCTGATTTTACCTGGTGAGTAGAACCCTGTTCCACGAGGGTTACGAGAGTACCAGGGTGGGGGTGGCTGTTGTGACCATGTGGGAGGCCCAGTGAGGATGCCCCTGCACCAGGTAACTTTAGATTCTGGTTATGGCTGCCAGACCCTAGAGGTAAAGGTCTGTGCATCGATGCCCAAATGGAGGCACAAGTCATCCTCGGAAATGACGCATGTGGAGGATGAGTCCTCCCGAACTTCGTGAAGGACGAGGAGTTGGAGCACTATAAAGACAGGCGGAGTGTTAGACGCCTGTGGGAACAAGAAGGTAATCACCGAGGTGGCGTTCCCTGTGTGCGCGTGATCCCAAAGCGGTGCAACGAGCACAAAGAGAGTGGATCTGATACGGCTGAAGAAGAGACGTCTGAGAGCCTGGGAGTCGATCACCTCTCGTGGAACCCGGAGAACAAGTGGGGGGCGGAGCAGCCCGGATGGTGAGATACAAGTGACCTCGCCAGTTTTCTTGGAGTGGACCGCACTCATCTGGGAGAGTTACAGCAGATGGAGTTCCCAGAATTGATTCAAGAGGCCAAAGGAGTATTTCCCTTGTTTCCTTTTTATCACCTGACCCAGTGCGGGTATATAATAAG
>WNGS01072889.1:0-12616 GCA_020271785.1 Procambarus virginalis
TAAGTGCTTGCGTAACTCTTCGTGAATCTGGCCCCAGGTTCGTAAGTGCTTGCGTAACTGCTTCGTGAATCTGGCCCCAGGAGAATACTGTAGAGGCATGGAAAAAGAGCAGAGGTCTATGAACAGAGCACAATAGAGGAGCAGTAGAGAGAGTCTGAAATAAATACTCACGAATCATTCCGGAAACTGAGAAACGCTCGGGATGCGTAGTCCTACGGTTCCGGGTTCGATCCCCGGTGGAGGCGGAAACAAATGGGCAGAGTTTCTTTCACCCTGATGCATCTGTTCACCTAGCAGTAAATAGGTACCTGGGAGTTAGACAGCTGCTACGGGCTGCTTCCTGAGGGTGGAGGCCTGGTCGAGGACCGGGCCGCGGGGACGCTAAACCCCGAAATCATCTCAAGATGATTTCGCTGTCAGCTAGCATTGTGTCAGCCGTCAGCCAGATGTCAGCCAGCAGTCTGTCAGCCGTCAGCCAGGAAAGTGTCTCCTTTCTCTGTCTCTCTCTCTCTCTCTCTCTCTCTCTCTCTCTCTCTCTCTCTCTCTCTCTCTCTCTCTCTCTCTCTCTCTCTCTCTCTCTCTCAAGCACACAAGAAGTAATTCTCTCCCCTCCTCCTCTCCCTGTTCCCTCTCCCTTACCGTTCCATATCACCATAATCTCGCTCGTCTGGTTCCTGCCAAACATTGTTTCCTCCATGAGTATTGTCCCATTATCTTGTCAATGTTAGAGACAATACAAGAAATGTATTTTTATAATAAATTGTCAATATATTAATGACATTTTTTGTTGTGTTTCAGGTTGGTGTCTTCAGCCCCCTCCCCCCCATCAACCCCCCATCAACCCCCCCCCATCAACCCCCCCCCCATCAACCCCCCATCAACCCCCCCCCCCATCAACCCCCCCCCTATCTACCCCCCCATCAACCCCCCCCCCCATCAACCCCCACTCCTTCACCGTTTCAGGTAAGTGCTCTCATGCCCTCTATTGTAACTCTAAATTAGAGCCAATTTACAAATTTCTAAATTTTTCTAAATTGTTTCTAAATGATTCTATGTGACATTGAGTTATGAGAGAGGTACCTTTGGAAGGGGAGGGAGTTATCGGGGAAAGCGCCAAGCCATTACGACTATATAGCACTGGGAAGGGTCAGGATAAGGATTTGGGATGGGACGGGGGGAAGGAATGGTGCCCAACCACTTGTGTGGACGGTCGGGGATTGAGCTCCGACCCGCAGCGCCATTCAGATTGTGATACAAGCTGTGTCCTGCACGTCATATGGCTGTAATTGTCTTGTTGGGCAGTTATCTATGTAAGGTCGTGTTTTGCATCTTACTGCAATGTTTGATAACAGCTTAGTTTAGCTTGACAGTTTCTGACTTGGTGGGGGGGGGGGAGGTAATCCTTGAAGGAGGAGAATGACTCGTCTTCCACTATGACTAACACAACCCAAGGTGTAATAGTCAAGTGAATCAAATCCGGTCCATCAACCGTGAAGAGCTCAGTCCCCCAGGGTACTGTGCTTGCTCCAGTACAGTCCCCCAGGGTACTGTGCTTGCTCCAGTACAGTCCCCCAGGGTACTGTGCTTGCTCCAGTACAGTCCCCCAGGGTACTGTGCTTGCTCCAGTACTCAGTCCCCCAGGGTACTGTGCTTGCTCCAGTACTCAGTCCCCCAGGGTACTGTGCTTGCTCCAGTACTCAGTCCCCCAGGGTACTGTGCTTGCTCCAGTACTCAGTCCCCCAGGGTACTGTGCTTACTCCAGTACTCAGTCCCTCAGGGTACTGTGCTTGCTCCAGTACTCAGTCCCCCAGGGTACTGTGCTTGCTCCAGTACTCAGTCCCCCAGGGTACTGTGCTTGCTACAGTACTCAGTCCCCCAGGGTACTGTGCTTGCTCCAGTACTCAGTCCCCCAGGGTACTGTGCTTGCTACAGTACTCAGTCCCCCAGGGTACTGTGCTTGCTACAGTACTCAGTCCCCCAGGGTACTGTGCTTGCTACAGTACTCAGTCCCCCAGGGTACTGTGCTTGCTACAGTACTCAGTCCCCCAGGGTACTGTGCTTGCTCCAGTACTCAGTCCCCCAGGGTACTGTGCTTTGCTACAGTACTCAGTCCCCCAGGGTACTGTGCTTGCTCCAGTACTCAGTCCCCCAGGGTACTGTGCTTGCTACAGTACTCAGTCCCCCAGGGTACTGTGCTTTGCTACAGTACTCAGTCCCCCCAGGGTACTGTGCTTACTCCAGTACTCAGTCCCCCAGGGTACTGTGCTTTGCTACAGTACTCAGTCCCCCAGGGTACTGTGCTTGCTCCAGTACTCAGCCCCCAGGGTACTGTGCTTTGCTACAGTACTCAGTCCCCCAGGGTACTGTGCTTGCTCCAGTACAGTCCCTCAGGGTACTGTGCTTGCTCCAGTACTCAGTCCCCCAGGGTACTGTGCTTGCTCCAGTACTCAGTCCCCCAGGGTACTGTGCTTGCTCCAGTACTGAGTCCCTCAGGGTACTGTGCTTGCTACAGTACTGAGTCCCCAGGGTACTGTGCTTGCTACAGTACAGTCCCCCAGGGTACTGTGCTTGTTCCAGTACTCAGTCCCCCAGGGTACTGTGCTTACTCCAGTACTCAGTCCCCCAGGGTACTGTGCTTGCTACAGTACAGTCCCCCAGGGTACTGTGCTTGTTCCAGTACTCAGTCCCCCAGGGTACTGTGCTTACTCCAGTACTCAGTCCCCAGGGTACTGTGCTTGCTACAGTACTCAGTCCCCCAGGGTACTGTGCTTACTCCAGTACTCAGTCCCCCAGGGTACTGTGCTTGCTACAGTACAGTCCCCCAGGGTACTGTGCTTGCTCCAGTACTCAGTCCCCCAGGGTACTGTGCTTGCTATAGTTCTCAGTCCCCCAGGGTACTGTGCTTGCTATAGTTCTCAGTCCCCCAGGGTACTGTGCTTGCTACAGTACTCAGTCCCCCAGGGTACTGTGCTTGCTATAGTCTCAGTCCCCCAGGGTACTGTGCTTGCTATAGTTCTCAGTCCCCCAGGGTACTGTGCTTGCTACTGTACTCAGTCCCCCAGGGTACTGTGCTTACTCCAGTACTCAGTCCCCCAGGGTACTGTGCTTGCTGCAGTACTCAGTCCCCCAGGGTACTGTGCTCTCTACAGTACTCAGTCTCCCAGGGCACTGTGCTTGCTCCAGTACTCAGTCCCCCAGGGTACTGTGCTTGCTCCAGTACTCAGTCCCCCAGGGTACTGTGCTTGCTCCAGTACTCAGTCCCCCAGGGTACTGTGCTTGCTCCAGTACTCAGTCCCCCAGGGTACTGTGCTTGCTCCAGTACTCAGTCCCCCAGGGTACTGTGCTTGCTCCAGTACTCAGTCCCCCAGGGTACTGTGCTTGCTCCAGTACTCAGTCCCCCAGGGTACTGTGCTTGTTCCAGTACTCAGTCCCCCAGGGTACTGTGCTTGCTCCAGTACTCAGTCCCCCAGGGTACTGTGCTTGCTCCAGTACTCAGTCCCCCAGGGTACTGTGCTTGCTCCAGTACAGTCCCCCAGAGTACTGTGCTTGTTCCAGTACTCAGTCCCCCAGGGTACTGTGCTTGCTCCAGTACAGTCCCCCAGGGTACTGTGCTTGTTCCAGTACTCAGTCCCCCAGGGTACTGTGCTTGCTCCAGTACAGTCCCCCAGGGTACTGTGCTTGCTCCAGTACTTTTTCTCATCCTCATATCGGACATAGACAAGAACACAACCTATAGCACTGTATCATCCTTTGCAGATGACACCAGGATCTTCATGAGAGTAGGCAACATAGAGGACACGGCGAACCTCCAGTCAGATGTAGATCAGGTCTTTCTCTGGGCTACAGAAAATAATATGGTGTTTAACGAAGATAAGTTCCAGCTCATGCGCTATGGAAAAAATGAAAATATAAAAACGGAAACCACGTACAAAACTCAGGCAAATCATAACAGAACGAAAAGGCAATGTAAAGGATCTGGGTGTACTCATGTCGGAAGACCTTACCTTTAAAGAACACAATAAAGTAGCCGTCACAACTGCAAGAAAAATGACAGGTTGGTTAACAAGAACTTTTCACACTAGAGATGCTATACCGATGATGATACTTTTCAAAACGCTTGTGCTCTCTAGAGTGGAGTACTGCTGCACAATGACAGCCCCTTTCACTGCGGGTGAAATTGCTGACCTGGAGAGCGTGCAGAGGTCCTTTACTGCTAGAATCCACTCTGTAAAACATCTAAACTATTGGGACCGACTAAAGAGCCTAAATCTGTACTCCCTTGAGCGCAGGCGGGAGAGATACATAATAATTTACACGTGGAAAATATTAGAGGGCTGTTAATGTCCCCAGTTAACCTGTTGGATGAGATATTTCAGTGGAGATTACCTGTTACTTCTGTTATAGGATTATTTCTGTTAAAAATGAGGCGTAGAGACGTGGCTGAACTTTAAGCTGGAAGCTTAAGTGGTGTGAAGCTTAGTTGGTTATATGTTTTTGGTGTTTAAATTGTCATTTTATTGAATTCCTATCATCTTTATCTGTAAAATATAATGTTATTATTTCTGTTTGCCCCTTTATAAAGGCCAAACGCTGGGGACAAGCTTCGCCCAACTTTGCAGCATGAAACATGAGGGGTATGGGAGTGTCATAAGCTCGTCCGGGTCAGCCCGAGTGCCATCTTTGAAAAAAAATCGCATCTATTACGACCCCCCCCCCCCTCACCCTGGCTGTTATTTTATGAAAATTTAAATAACATTGCGGATGTGTGTTCCATTGAGTTTTGAAGCTTACTATCGCCGTTTATTGTACATTTTAAAGAGGCAAAGAGAGATAGAGAGGGAGAGGGAGTGGGGTGGAGAGGGGAGAGGAAGAACGAGACGAAAGGAGAGGAGAACAAGGGAAGGAAAGTATTAGGAGAAGCATTAGAGGAGTGATGAGATTGTGAGAGCACAGTGAAAGGGAGTCTTCACCATACTGAGCGAAGCTTTCATAAGTCTGCACATTGCGTTATGCTATATATATATATATATATATATATATATATATATATATATATATATATATATATATATATATATATATATATATATATACATTCGAATGTATATATATAGTAGAGGTTCAATCCTCTGTCTTGATTGTACTGATTGTCATCTTGCAAGATTGGTGATCTTACGTGTTCGCGTAAGATATAATTTACGACTCTGAGATCAGGTCACGAGATTATTTCTGAGTCAAGTTATTAATTAATTGTTATATCATTAAAAATGGTTTAATCTTAAAACAACAATTTTAACAACATTGATTAACAATTTTAATTGTTAGTTACTCGTGTTAGTTAAGTGGATTTGTAGTTTTAATTATTCAGTTAATTATTAATTATCTAGTTATTAATTAGTCGGCGTAGTGCCATCTTTATTTACATGTTAATTATTAGTAAACCCTCGTTAATAACCTTCCCCCCCCTCCCCCCTCTTCCCCCTCCATCCCCCTCTCCCCCCCTCTCTCCATCCCAACTCCCTAAATCCTCCTCCTTCTATATAATATTGGTTCGCCCCCTTCCCTTCCCACGGCCGGGGAGCCGGTCGGCCGAGCGGACAGCACGCTGGACTTGTGATCCTGTGGTCCTGGGTTCGATCCCAGGCGCCGGCGAGAAACAATGGGCAGAGTTTCTTTCACCCTGATGCCCTCTGTTACCTAGCAGTAAAATAGGTACCTGGGTATTAGTCAGCTGTCACGGGGCTGCTTCCTGGGGGTGGAGGCCTGGTCGAGGACCGGGCCGCGGGGATACTAAAGCCCCGAAATCATCTCAAGATAACCTCAAGATAACCCCCCCCCTCTCTCTCTCTCTTCATATTTTTGGTGTTTAAATTTTTCCTTTTCAGTCATTTTTCTTGTCCATTTTTCTATATTATTTCAGTTTTCCTTCGTTCTCCTGTTCCATCTCTCAATCTTTATCCTCCGCTGTATTTCCGTTTCTCTTACTTTTATCCCTTGTTCACTTGTGTCCGTCTTTCTTCCCAAAATAGCCCCATTCTTAGAGTGTATCTGGTTAGTGCCCCTTTCCCAGAAAGTCCTGGCGTTGGAAGCGGTATTTCAATGTTAAATTCCTTCCCTGCCTCCCTCTCTATCCCTTCACTATTCTTCTTCCTCCCTCCTCGTCTCCCTCTGATCCTTCCTCCCTTCCTCCTTTCCATGCCTGTTCTTCAGTCACTTCTTCCGTTCCTTTATCTTTAAGTCACACTTCTATCCATCCCTCGTCTTCCATTCTGTTAACTATCCTCTTAATTCCTCACGTTATGCCCTTCTTCTTTCTGTTTTCACCTATGCTACAATCTTCCATTTCCACATCTCTTACTTTTACTGTTAATGTGGTTATATTCCCTTTTTTATTTTTTTTTTTTTTTTTTTTTTTTTAAAATATGTTAAATATTCTATAATATTAAAATATTATGTTAAATATTCTATAATATTAAAATATTATGTTAAATTACGTAAGGAGGATGAGATATATTAAATAATAACTCATCATAATGATGATGATGGGGAGAAGTTATGGTGGAGATGTTGTGTGCTGACTCATCATGGTGATGATGCTGTGTGACTCATCATGGTGGTGATGCTTGTGTGTTGACTCATCATGGTGATGCTGTGTGCTGACTCATCATGGTGATGCTGTGTGTTGACTCATCATGGTGGTGATGCTGTGTGCTGACTCATCATGGTGATGATGCTGTGTGCTGACTCATCATGGGATGTGATGCTGGCTGTGTTGACGTCAGTCATGGTGATGTTGTGTGTTGACTCATCATGGTGATGATGCTGTGTGTTGACTCATCATGGTGATGCTGTGTGCTGACTCATCATGGTGATGCTGTGTGCTGACTCATCATGGTGATGCTGTGTGCTGACTCATCATGGTGATGCTGTGTGCTGACTCATCATGGTGATGCTGTGTGCTGACTCATCATGGTGATGATGCTGTGTGTTGACTCATCATGGTGGTCCGATGCTGATGTGTTGACTCATCAATGGTGATGATGCCTGTGGTTGACTCATCATGGTGGTGATGCTGTGTGTTGACTCATCATGGTGGTGATTGCTGTGTGTTGACTCATCATGGTGGTGATGCTGTGTGCTGACTCATCATCAATGGTGATGATGCTGTGTGTTGAATCATCATGGTGGTGATGCTGTGTGTTGACTCATCATGGTGGTGATGCTGTGTGTTGACTCATCATGGGGTGATTGATGTTGTGTGTTGACTCATCATGGTGGTGATGCTGTGTGCTGACTCATCAATGGTGTGTGATGTTGTGTGTTGACTCATCATGGGGATGATTCTGAGACCATAGCGATGAATACAGCAGCAGTGGAATGGTCGTGATGGCGATACGAGAAGATAAATCATTCTTAACTGCCCCGTTACCCAGTACCGTTAAGATGTCATCTCCCACCACCACGCATCCAGTTAAGATGCCATCTCCCACCCCCAGCATCCAGTAAGATGCCATCTCCCACCCCCAGCATCCAGTTAAGATGCTATCTCCCACCCCCAGCATCCAGTTAACATGTCATCTCCCACCACCAGCATCCAGTAAAGATGTCATCTCCCACCACCAGCATCCAGTTAAGATCCATCTCCCACTCCCAGCATCCAGTAAAGATGTCATCTCCCACTCACCAGCATCCAGTAAAGATGCCATCTCCCACTCCCAGCATCCAGTTAAGATGTCATCTCCCACTCCCAGCATCCAGTAAAGATGCCATCTCCCCACCCCCCCAGCATCCAGTTTAAGATGTCATCTCCCACTCCCAGCATCCAGTTAAGATGCCATCTCCCACCACCAGCATCCAGTTAAGAGGCCATCTCCCACCACCAGCATCCAGTAAAGATGCCATCTCCACCACCAGCATCCAGTAAAGATGCCATCTCCCACCACCAGCATCCAGTTAACATGTCATCTCCCACCACCAGCATCCAGTTAAGATGCCATCTCCCACCACCCGCATCCAGTTAAGATGCCATCTCCCCCAACCTACCAGCATCCAGTAAAGATGCCATCTCCCACCACCAGCATCACAAAGATGCCATCATGCCCACCACCAAGCATCCAGTAAAGATGACCATCCTCCCCACCACCAGCATCCTCGTTTTCTAGGAGTGGGCATAGGGAGAGGGGAGAGTGGGAGGGGTAGGGATGGTTGGGTGGGGATAGTGAGAGGGAGAGATGGTGGATGGTATGTGGGGGAACTGGCTTGGGAGGTTAGGAGAGAAGGAAGGGGGAGGGAGGAGGATTGGGAGGGAGGTGGAAAGGGGAATGATGAATAAGGAGACGAGGGAAAGTAAATGGAGGTGTGACGATAATCTCTTATCAGAGATTTAGCCTGCTATTTTCTTGCGACACATCCCGTCCTCATCAATATACCAAGGTACGATTTTGTAGTGGCTAAACGTACATATTACGATAGACCAACACGTACCATAGTAAACTCCCTCCTCCCCACCCACTCCAGCACCTGCTACACCTGGTCGACGCGCCGAGACCCTGCAACTGCCTAACTAGCGACTTGAGACCATTCCAGCTTCCTCATTGGCCGCCAACCAACACTCCACTCCGGAACCTCGCCAATCACAAGTCCTCGCCAGCTTATTGTTGGAGTTCCTTGTGTTTCTGCCAGCCAGGATATCTTGTGCTCTCATCCTGTGAACACCTAAGTGACTCAACCGTGTGTGGTAAAATAGAGGTTTATAGTTCGTGCATATATTCCAGCATTCATAGTTTATTGTTACTTTTGTATGTCAATTCTCCTCCACATTAACGTAAATCTATTTTCATGTTTATACTGTTTATTATTTTTACCAGTACGCCAAGATTTTGCATTGTTTCAATTTGTGTTTTTTTTATGTTATGTAAAATCCAGTTTATATTATTGTCTTTCGTATTTCCGACCTTACCACAGATTACCAATCACGCAGCCATTTCTTTTTTTTCTCTTTTTTTTTCCTTTTTTTTGATATATTATATGTGGCCCAGGCACTGGACACCTGCTAGTTGGAAGACTGCCGGCCTCCATTTCCAACTCGTTAACGTCCACAAGGAAAAGAGTTGGGGAGGGGAGGGGAGAGAAAAGTGGGAGAGGGTAAGAACAGGGGCTGGGATAGAGGAGGAGTGAGAATGGGAGAGAGAGGAAGAGAAGCTGGGATAGAGATAGATAACTGAGTGTTGCGGGGGAGAGAGACCCGGGTTCAGCCGGTGCCTTCTCTAATATTGCTACGTATCTACCAGTGGAAAATACGTAATATTTATATATGTATTATCAGTATATATATATATATATCTAATACTAATATGATAGTCATATAGATCCATCTGTATGATCATTTATCTATATTCTAGATATCCTATATTTATATATCACTATCTGACTATATTATCATTATATATGCAAACCAGCCTGAATGGTCCCCCCCAGGACCTCAGTTATCCGCGCTTCCAATGCAAACTCACACCCCAGAAGTGACTCGAACCCATACTCCCAGGAGCACGCAACTGGTATGTACTACGACGCCTTAAACCACATGTGACCATCACAGACCGGGACATGGTCAGTGGGTTTAAGGCGTCTTGTATACCAGTTGCGTTGCTCCTGGGAGTATGGGTTCGAGTTCACATTCTGGGGTGTGACTTTTCTTTCGCATATAGTCACTCGTGGACCATTCAGGCTTGTTCGCCTATTGTGTTCCTCACGTGTGCCCCAAAGAAATGAGGTGTGATTGGTAAATTGCTATGCCCAAGATACCCATCCGGGTGCCGGCGGCTCTGGGGTTGGTTCAATATAGCTTCGGCTATACCATCATTATGTCCTGGGTCGTGATGGGGGTCAAGTGGTTTTAAGGCTCTCTTGTTACATACCAGTTGCGTTGCTCCTGGGAGTAAGTATGGGTTCGAGTCACTTCTGGGGCCTGTGAAGTTTCACATCTACCTTGCATATATATATATATATATTATATATATATATATATATATATATAGATATATATATATATATATCTATATATATTATGAAATATGACCGAAAAAGTAAGAGTAAATATTCTAACACGAATTTTTCCTATTTTCCTTATGTTTCTTCTTTTTACTGGTGACGGTAAATGAAAAATCAATTCTCCCAAAATTCCTTTTTTATTTCTAGTCCTGACGCGACACTTTGAGGCACGTGTTCGTAGGACATGTACATTCACATTTTCACAAAGACTTTCGTTTAGTGCGTCACACACAACTTATTCTTTTATGAAACAAACATTGCTTCTTATACCTGCATTTGGGTGAGGGGAGGTGTCACTACTACAATCAGTCTATCACTCTGGAAATCCTCATGCAACTGTAATACATTAGTGGGGTGAGAGACAGAACATGGAAAACGGGTATAGATTTGTAGAAGTAGAGTTTGGGTACCAATAGAACTGCAGAAGGCCTATTGGCCCATATTTCTTGATGCCGTATCTATATTGGAGCGGAAGTCTTGAAGTGTGGTAGAATAATAGGTGTGGGTTAACTTGGCTGTTGATTTGCTTGGTGTTGACTTCATGATGGTAGTGAGCATCGCAGACAGATGTCAAGCCGCCCTGCTGTCGCTGTATCTATCAATGATTTCTGTGTATGTTTGTTAAGATTTCCTCTGGTGATGGTTTATGGTTGTGGGGAAGAGAGTATATGTTCCATAATGGAGCCCTGTTGGAGCCCTGTTGCTTATGATCGTTAAACGCCTGGAAAGAGATGTTGTCGTTCTGCCTATATACTGAGTTTTGTGAGGCTTACAGTCCCCAAGAGGGCATTTGAAGGAGCATTAGACCACGACAGTATACTACATCTTAGAGCGTTCTGCTCCGTGTCTGGAGAGAATTTTCTGACACATGAGACAGGCTGCCGTTTTTTTGGGTTTATACTAAATAGTAGTTGTATCTTGCTGATTTTTGTCTGTAGGGATAACACAGTTTCCCCCGTATTAACCAATAATCTTTCAGGACCCTTTCCTCCGTTTTATGAGCTGGGGAGAAGAAGTTCCTGTAAAACTAGTCTAATAGGGGGTATAGGTGTTTTGTATTAGTTGTCTCTTCGGGGGGGGGGGGGGGGCTACGGAAGGGTTGCATGGCTTTCCACTTTCCTTCTTATGATAGTCTTCAATGAAACCATTGGAGAAGGCGTTGTTTGACTAGGACCTGCACTTACCCTACAGAGATTTCTTCGTCCGACTTGCTTCCATCTGAGCTGTTAGGCTGAGAGCATGCGGTCGACATAAGCGGTTAACCAACACTCCGCTTGTACCGACTCTGGGCAGTCACGGTCTTTTGGCATTTTACGGCACACTTCCTATGTTTGTTCCTTAGTGTAGCACATGTCAGGTGTGGAAACCTCCGCTCGTTTCCATGACCGTTACATCTAGACAGGGCAGCTTCCCCCATCCTTCTCCATCTCGTAAGTGACGCGCAACACAGAATTGATCGGATGCTCAAACCGCCTTCTTCTTTCAGCTCCTTCAGATGTTTGACATCAGGTATCTGTGTAAAAATGGTCCGTCAACATACCTGCAGTATATGGCCCGGTTTCAAGTTCAGTCGACTATCAGACTTGTTTCTCGACCATAGTACCCATGTAGAAGTTCCAAAACAGGGGAACCCTAGGGCGAGAACCCATGGCGACCCCATCCTACTTTTTCCTTAGTACTACTTGGCATATAGTGACATCCGTGGCTCAAGAAGGGTGCCTCCTTAGTACAAGCTTGGAGTAGTTTCTCAGGATATTTTCTCGATATGTCAAGAGGAGTACAGGCCGGATCACGATACACTCGGTCCATTATCACTCCCGATTTGATTTCATCCACAAGGTACGTGGTTAAACAGTGATACTCCAACGGTACCACACGAGGAGGCTCATTATGAGCAGCCTGCTTGCCCCGTGTCCCGCAGTAAAGTACAACAATGCTCCTTACTGGGGACCTTTCAAGGCGTGAGTAGCGGCCGACAGGGGACATAAGGGCAGTACACGTAAGCCGTTTGAGTCGTTTCGCCAGTCCCTGTAGCTGTGAGTGTGGGATATCCTGGCTGAATGCATTGGCTCGAAGTGGGGTATCTGCAGGCTTATGCCGTCTTGACATTTAATACGGCTATCCAGGTTTATATTCTCCATATTTTGGCAGGTGGATTGAGAACTTGTGACATGCCAAGAAATCGGCCTCACCTGCCAAATATTATTGGAGAATATAACCTGGATATGCGTATGGAAATGTCACGACGCATAAGCCTGGAAACCCCATTCGGCCAATTATCAGCCAGAAACCCACACCCCCCGGGCACGTACAGACTGGCGAAGAGACTCAACGGTTTGCTGACTCCTATGTCCCTTGCGCCTTCAAGCCTGCAAGTCCCGGAAGGAATTTGTTGACTTCATTGCGGGGAAGACGGGCAACAGGGATAAGAGCTTCGTTGGACGTAGAATCACACTACGCCCTTTACCACGGTACCTGTGGATGAAACACTCGTGCGATGATCATGGACCGAGTGTATCGTGATCCGGCATGAACTCCTCTTGACATACCAGAAATATCCTGAGGA
>WNGS01072913.1:0-15276 GCA_020271785.1 Procambarus virginalis
ATGACGCGAAATGCGAACATTTTGAGTAAGAGTAAAGTCAGACTGACCTTGCGCTGGGAGCTTCAGGGCGACATACAAGTGAGGATAGGTAGTGTTGAAAGGTTATCATGAAAATAGAGTGACAAGAACTGTCACTATATTAATATGTCATGAATTTCTTGATTCTGTGAGTTTTACTTTTAGTAAAGGCGTTAATTTGTTTCAACAGATTGTTTGCAGTATCTTTTGTTTTGGATACTAATTAATGCATTAGATTTGTCATGATTGGTTAATGTGTAAATTTTTGTTTTGAGTCTTGAATGTATGTTTGTAATTATCAAAAGAGGGTACCAAGCCGGGTAGGCCATTGAAGGCCAAGTCTGAGAGGAATTAGTGGGCAGCTATAAGTAATGAAGATACTGAAATACCTCCAATTCAATTTCTTTCTTTATTATGTACCCATACCCTTCCCGTGGGCGGTGGTGTAAAGGATTACAGAGGCACATAATCGGTTCAGGAACTGAACCCTCTAGTTCGTTTAGCTAAACAATAACAATCTTTTGACGCTAGTTACAAAATTATTATGGTATATATATACATGTACACATACTCATGCATACATGTATATATATATACACATACCATATATATTTAATCACCCACACAAACACACATCAATAATCTTTTGTATCACACGTGATTCAACAAGAGGCTCACAACAGTCATTATACAAGGCTTTTACATCTATGGTGAGTCACACAGTTACTAGTCTTGCTGCACACCCACCCAACTGGGCGGCAGCTTTACATTCATGTGCTGCATTACTTACAGTAAGCAAATTTTCGATACTTCGCTAAGATTTCGGGCAGCACATCATTATGAAGGAAATACTTACACATTTCTTGGACACTATTGATGGTGTTATCTGTAAATTCCGCGATTTTTTTCACATTCCATATATAATGACGCAAAGTATGCGAATGTTGACTATATTATTCCATACATTAATATTCTCTATGTACACCGCTGTAGCCCTGCTCCGAATTATAACTATTGTATAAGCTGTTACGCATAAAACCTCTGATTCTGACAATAGATTTTTATGTTATAAATGCATTGTTATTTGACAGTAATTTCAGTCGATGTGTGACTTGATGAAGGAGGAGCATGTTGTATTAATATTTAATTAAAAATTACTGGGACTTGACAAGCTATTTAACACATGCTCGTAGATAAACACAAAACAAAACATGTAAAATGCTTTTACTGTTAACATGAGGAAAGAACTAAGATTATTGTCTGTTTATGAGAGAACATTTCTATTTAATGCTATGTTTTATCTTAAACATTTTAAAATTAATGGTCCCTCCAGCATTATTCAAATTAAACTGAGATCCAACCTTAACAATTCTGACTTTTCCGTCAATCCTATAAATAAAAAGGGTTCTCTACCGTATGTGGTTCATTTATAGTGCCAAAAATCTCTTGAAATTGAAAGTGTCTCTTAAAACTGATAACATTGCTAACTATATTACCCTTTAGAACGGTGTGGGTCTCGATACAGTATACACCGATCAGTTTAAAGCAAGCATACAGTACCACTCGAACTCTGAGATGAGTAACAGTAGAAGCTCCTGCCAGTTATCTGAGAAATCTCTAACCAACTGAAGGTTATGCGATTCGTGTCAACGATAATAAATTTTGAATTAAATTTGTTAGGATTCCATCCCATGTTAAAGTTAGAAAGCGGAACTTATACATAGATTAGCCAGTGAAGCTTGCAAGAATTAATATAATTGTGACTCTGGACTAACACAATTATTAAAAACATTCAAATAAAAAATACTTCAAATTTAGAAAAGTAATTGAGCCATTCTATGTGGTGTGGTATAATGGTTGTGGTAATTCGCCTCGGCTAAAGGCACATCCGGCAATTTATTTTCCCTTGTAAATTTATGTAAATGGGATCTTTATATTTTATATTATTCAATAAAGAAAAAATACCAGAATACTCCCCCTGTAAACTTTCTGACGAGTTAGTTTCGTTCATTTATTATGCACCCCATACCTATTCTGTGGGTGGTAGTGGGAAGGGTTACAGAGGCACATAATGGGCTCAAGGACTGAACCACACAATTCATTTAGCTAAGCAAGTTACAATCTTGATGAGCTAGTTACAAAATTCAATGCACATTGTCACATAAACAATGGGTGCGAGACCGACCACAAGTACAGTTTCTAAATTTAGCAACTGACATACGTGGAGAGGTAGTGTCACAATTGATATGTTTATCCTGCACCTACTATTCTGCACAGTTTATCCTGCTCCTACTATCCTGCACAGTTACTACCTACAGTTAGCAAACTGGGGATATTTGGCTAAGATTTCTGGCAGCAGATCATTTTGAATGAATTGTTAAAATATTTACTTGAACACCGATATTATTGAATGTGATACTGAAAAAAGTTCTAGACATCCCTGTACAATTAACTATGTAGCTGTTTCCTTCAATCTGGTATATTGGAAGACATCCTAATATTCCATAAAAATATGATTGTCAATATATTAGTATTTTTAAACTACATCTGCATTTTTAACTGCATGTATGGCAGTGAACAATAAAAATTTATATATTTAAAAATATGTGTTTATTAAAAATAATTGTATGTAGTAGACAGTAGCCGACTGGTATATTACTGTTAAAATCTGTTATTTAGACCTCTTGTCTTTATGTGTGACCCACTGTCCAGTGTTGCTGTGAATATGAGCAGCATCTTCACTGCAGTAAGATAACTGTATTATTCCGTTTGGGCAAATTTTTAGAAACTTTTTTCCAATACAGATGTTATAATTAATGAGGACAAAATGCAATTTTGTTTAAATTTAGGGTTAGAGTTGAAACAGAGCCAATCAGCGCCAATTATTTCAAATACTTGTTTACCCAACATGACAATTTGAATGATGTTCCTGCTGCTTGGTGTCGACTAGGCTATGTAGAGAGGTTACTTCCTCTTCTACTGTAGACCTAACCAAATGTAAATTCTTCTAGTAGAAATATTCCAAAACAAAGTGTTGGGAGCCTCCAGAATGCAAATCTGCTATCAGAATATGCGTTTCGTATATCATATTTGAATTCTACATACTATGAGCAAATGAAATTGAGTAGACTTCGTGGCCACTATTTCGTCTCCATCGACTTCATGAAGATCAACATGGAAGCCGACCCCCTTGAAGGAGAGAAATGGGGCTGACCCTCGACCCGCCTATGCCAGTGCCCTAGCCCACACTAGTCACCTTGCAGAGTTGTGTTAGGCTAGCCTCAAGCATCTAGCATCTGGCCTCCAGCTATAGACAAATTATCTTTTTATACAGAAATAGATATATGTGTGCTGCATAATGAACGTCAATCACACAATTGTTATATTTTTCAGATTTACACGCAAAATGAAACATATATATTATGAACAGACAATAGATTGTCTTTAAATATACTAAAAATCGTGTATTCCAGCGACGGATGAGACTGGTGTTTATAATATGGTGTAGTTTATCCTGGTGAAAGGGCCGGCGGCGTCCTACCACGTCTACTGACAGTTGCCGACCGCCTCTGTATTAATATTTTTAGGATCTTCATACAAATTATATGGACGAACTCCCTAATAAACATTTGTATTATATTTCAACATTCGTTATTAGCGTGCTATAGGCTAAAGGTAACCTATATTAGGAAGCTTATTTGTTATCAATGATCAACCTCCAGGAGGACAATTGCCTGGGGAACACGTATGAGGTCTGGAAGTGATCAGTGGCCGCCATCACTGCCAAGGGCTCGGGTGTTCTTTCTCACCCACAACATTCACATTATTTTATATCAATTTCATTAGTGTCTCAACTACGGGCTCGTTTGTACCCTACGACAAGCAATCCAGCATATTTAAATACTCCAGTCACATGGTTAATCTGGTAAGCTTTCATAGTCGTTTCATCAAAATGTACATTTATCATTACGGTTTATTTTGTAATAGGCTTACACTCACACATTATAATATTTTTGTAAGGCAACAAGATATTTTCGCAGTATTATTCGGTTGAGTTCAGAATCGCATTTGGTGTTATTAAAATTTATTTCATATATATGAATACTATGCAGAATCCAGTATTTTTGTATTGGAGAACTGAGAATTAGATGGCAGGCTGTGCAACATAAAATTAATTGTTCATTGTTTGAAAGTTTTAAAATAATACACAAGAAATGGAATAATACATAAGGGAAGGGAACTATCATGGGAAAGCTCCAAGCCATTACTACTATATAGCAGACGCTGTAAACAATTTGGTGTTTCTAAACACCAGTCGTTACATCATATATACTGAGAGTTTACCTTGCTCATAAAACGTTCTGGAAGGACTAAAATATTCCAGCTGGTTAGTCACTAAGCTATTGTGGTGGGCCTAATAACCTCCCCACAGCTTTTTTTTTCATAGACATCAAGCCTAACACTATAAAAAAAACTGATAATTAGGGCATTACATTTAACACTCAATTGCGACGTACTTATACAAACCACACAGGGTCGTACAAAGCTATTTATGACCTGTATGACACAGTTGACGAGGTCGATGAGCCATCTGGGGCAGACGGCGTCGTGGGTGGTGCGCAAGTACGTGAGGTTCCTGGTGATCGGGGCGTTCTCCACCTGCGCCTTCCTTAACCTCGCCCTCCACGCTGGCGCCGGACTACAGTACTACTGCCGCGAAGGTGAGAAGGGGAGGGGGGTGGAAGTATAAGGGAATGGGGGTGAAAAAAAGAAGTAGGCAGCAAGAAATGGGGTGAAAAAACGAGGTAGACAGCAAGAAAGGTGGTGAAAAAAGAGGTAGGCAACAAGAAAGGTGGTGAAAAACGAGGTAGGCAGCAAGAAAGGGGGTGAAAAAAAAGAGGTAGGCAGCAAGAAAGGAGGGCAACATGGGGGTGAGAATGAATAAACAAGAACAAAAGTATCAACTTTTTACAGACCTGAGTGCCTGCGCTAATAAATGGACTGTTCCTACAGTGTGTCTACTCCTAGAGTGCCTGCTCTTACAGAGTACCAACTCCAGAATGCCTACTCTTACAATCTGCTCTTACAGAGTACCAGCTCTCACAGAGTGATTGCTCATTCAGAGTACCTACTCCCATAGTGATTGTTCTTACTGAGTACCAACTCCCACAGAATGCCTGCTCTTTCAGAGTACATACTCCCAGTGTGACTTCTTACGGAGTACCAGCTCTCGCAGAGTGTCTGCTCTTACAGAGTACAGACTCCCACAGAATGCCTGCTCTTACAGAGTACCGACTCCCAGAGTGACATTACGTCCTATTATTTTCTTAAGTATATGGGTTGAGTTACTGTAGCATGTTGTAGTGTGCCTGTTGGATAATATTTATTTTATTATGCAAGTTTATTCATATGTGTGGAGACAGTGGCGTCTCGTGGAGGGGGGGGGGGAATGTCTCCAATGATGCCCGGCATTGTATCCAACTTAGCATCGCAATTTAAACCCTTGTAATTATTCTTATTATAGTTTTAATTTTTTTAAAACTACCTCTTATTAGAGATTATTGCATATTTTTTGTGTTTAATGAATGGTCTGCAAGGCGTCTTGGTAGTTAGTCGCGTGGGTGTAACTGGCTGGGGAGATCTGAATTACAGATAAGTCTTTGGAGCTTGTCTTTTTTTTATCAATTAACATAGCTAGTTATCTGGTAGATTTATATTATTTGTATATCCATTTATTCATACTCAATTGATCAGTGCTTATTATGTGTGATTACACCTCATTATTATAGTTAGACATTTCTGGAGATACCTAATGCTTGAATTTTATGTTTTGTTTCTTTGTCACCCCCTTCATGAGGTATATTGATGTGTTTGTCAAGTAGTATTTTTCATTTATCCTCTACACACTTGTTATTGGCAAGGCCACATTTACCATTTAATTATTACGATTGCAAGACACATGAACCTTACCCATATGCAAGGGACCATAACAGTACCAACTCCCAAGGTGACTGCTCATAAAGAGTACCGACTCTCCAGAGTGACTGCTCTTGAGTACCTACTCCCACAGAGTGACTGCTCTTTGAGTACCGACCCCCAGAGTGATTGCTCTTACAGAGTACCGACCCCCCAGAGTGACTGCTCTTACAGAGTACCGACCCCCAGAGTGACTGCTCTTACAGAGTACCGACCCCAGAGTGACTGCTGTTACAGAGTACCGACCCCCAGAGTGACTGCTCTTACAGAGTGCAGACCCCCAGAATGACTGTTCCCACAGAATGCCTGCTCTTACAGAGTACCAACTCCCACAGAGTGCGTGGAGGGGATAATGCGTGCGCCAATGTCATCTCTGGACTCTGCCGCCGTGGAGCACATCAGGAAGGTGTGGGTGGACGAGCCAGCACCGCCGGGGCTCTACAAACCAGACTTCTCCCTCGAAAACCCGCCGTGGTCTGCCTTGAGCAACTGGGGAGAAGCCTACAAGTTTGTCAATAACTATTTCAAAAACTATGAGGTAAGGCGTTTGCTTTAGTGTTTGCTTATATTTATTGTTAAGTCGTTATTTACTAAAGTGGTGACCAGGCGCTTAATTATAAGTGACGCATGGAGAATGAGCAGTTCCACACCTTCATCAGAGGCTGTTGTACTTGTCGCATCATTTACATCTCTTGACAAGTTCTGTGTCTTGTACGTTCTTAAACTTGTGGATGGACGTGGCTGCGTCTTATTTCAATACTCACCTAGTTGTGCTTGCGGGGGTTGAGCTTCGGCTCTTTGGTCCCGCCTCTCAACTGTCAATCAACTGGTGTACAGGTTCCTGAGCCTACTGGGCTCTATCATATCTACACTTGAAATTGTGTATGGAGTCTGCCTCCACCACATCACTGTCTAATGCATTCCATTTATTAGCTACTCTGACACCAAAAAAACTTTTTCTAATGTCTTTATGGCTCATTTGGGCACTTATTTTCCACCTGTATTCTCTAGTGCGTGTGTCCCCTGTGTTAAATAAATTGCCTGTCTACCCTATCAATTCCTTTGAGAATCTTGTATGTGGTGATCATGTTCCCCTTAACTTCTGTTTTCCAGCAACGTGAGGTGAGGTTTATTAAAAAGTATGAACTTTTCATATTACAGGGCATCCATATTTATAACTGTGCCCCTTAAAAAATATACTGTTTCAAATGAGTGACACAGCAGCCTATATTATTTTGTTTTAATCATCTGACACTACACACTTCTTAGAAAACCGAAGCCTTTTCTTCTCTGGTCTTCGTAGAAACCTGGAACCTTCATGGAGATCGGGGCCCAGGACGGAGAGTTCATGTCCCTCACATTGTTTGTGGAGCAGCAGCTGGGGTTCCGCGGGGTGCTGGTCGAAGCCAACCCCTTCGACTACCAGAAGCTGCGGGCCATGCGACGGCCTGCCTTCTCCATCAACGCCTGTGCTACTCCCGCAGGCGGCCACAGAAAGGTTAGTCCATTACACAGGTGTGCCTGTTAACTCTTGCCGTTGTGTGGTTTTCCTGCCTCTTGATGGATCAACTTTCACATAGCCTCTCCATGAGTCATAGACAGCATAAGTATCCTACCAAATCCATTAGAGGTCTCATACTAATACTTGAACTCCAACTCTGAACACCAGAAATATTATCATAATCTTATACCTGATATATCTGATTGGCAAATAGTCATACCTTTAAGACCCGATACTGCCATGCTTGATTCATCATACTGACAGTTCCGTTGTATACAACACCTAACCACACCAGACACACCATACCGCCTTAACCCAATACTTCACATGGACCGTACCTGATACTCCACATTAAACATGCCTGATACACCATCATATCTATTGTAGAACACAAATCACACATTTCAGAAACACTAAACGCCTTTGGTGTAACACACTAAACACCTTTGATGTAACACACTAAACACTGTTGATGTAACACACTAAACACTGTTGATGTAACACAAAACACTGTTGATGTAAACACTAAACACCTTTGGATGTAACACACTAAAACACTTTTGATGTAACACACTAAACACTGTTGATGTAACACACTAAACACTGTTGATGTAACACACTAAACACTGTTGATGTAACACACTAAACACTGTTGATGTAACACACTAACACTGTTGATGTAACACTAAACACCTTTGATGAAACACACTAAACACCTTTGATGTAACACTAAACACCTTTGTTGTAACACTAAACACCTTTGTTGTAACACACTAAACACCTTTGTTGTAACACTAAACTCCTTTGTTGTAACACTAAACACCTTGATGTAACACACTAAACACCTTTGATGTAACACACTAAACACCTTTGATGTAACACTAAACACCTTTGTTGTAACACACTAAACACCTTTGATGTAATACAGTGAACACCTTTGTTGTAACACACTAAACACCTTTGATGTAATACAGTGAACACCTTTGATGTAACACACTAAACACCTTTGATGTAATACAGTGAACACCTTTGATGTAACGCACTACTCACACCATAATCAGTGCATTCATCGCACCAAACTTAACCCATAAGTCACACCTGACACCACATGAAGCACCTTGACGCGCACTTTCGGATCTTAGGGAGTTTTGTGAGTGCTTTCCTATCAAAGCTGAATATTTGGAGTAATATAGTCTTAACAATTCAGATCGGTATTTGTAGGTTTAGTTCAACTTTTTTGTTAATCTATTTTCATTTAACTTCACCTATGTTGCAAGCTAATTTTTCTGCTTTCTGCATTAAAATAATTAGTTATATGTTTTGGGAAGTGGTATCCATACAAAAGAGATTCTAAACCCTTTATTCTGTGCAGCGAACACGTTTATAAGGGGAGTGTCTTGCTGTCTATCTTGCAGGAGAAGTTTTAAGGTGCGTGAAGAGCAGAATTTACATCACAGAAAATTACTTCTCATCTTATGTTTACTAGTGTACTGGTAGCTAGTTGTAGAGTTGAGCCAGTTGATAACCTCACAAAGATAGTCTATGTACAAATAATGTTTGTAAATCCTCCAGATTACTGATAGGCTTCCTATTGACGATTGGACTCAGCCATTAGGGTGAACTTAATGCTCGTGAGACCTTAGATTATTTGTAAAGAATAGACAATTGTTCAATAGTGTCTGGTGTTAGAAGATTCTCATGACCATTTACTATACAAAGAGTGAGCTGGTGTAATGAGGGAACAAAATTGTGGGTCTCAGAACAAAGCTGCAGATGTCGGGTCTCTTGTGACTTTAATGCAAAACGTCATGTTGACTTTTATTATTTTTAGAATTGTTGGAAGATTCAGGTCTTCCCTGAAGTTAAAGTTTTTGTGCATATTGTGAATTATCCCTCGTGGCTTCTTTCTTGATTACTTCTAATGTGGTTAAAGTGGAAGTGAGAAAGTTAATTAGGTGCAAGACATGGTGATCAACTAAGGATTTAATAAAAATTATATGGAATAGTTTGTATATTTAACATTGATACCATATTGTTACCTAATGACACAGAACAGTTACTTGGGTGACTAAACATGTGAGGCTACATTTGTAGCCTCACCTGCTTGATCTGCCACAAGGTACACAATACAAAGTTCTACCAACATCAAATCATATATCAGACGTCACCCTATCCCCACTGGATTTTGAAGAAGCCATAAACAGTATGCCTATGCACTCCGCACCAGGCCCGGATTCTTGGAACTCCATATTCATCAAGAACTGTAAAAAACCACTATCGCAGGCCCTTCACATTCTGTGGAGACAAAGCCTAGATACTGGCGTTATTCCTGATATACTAAAAACAGCAGAGATAGCACCACTTCATAAAGGAGGAAATAAGGCAGAGGCAAAAATTACAGACCGATAGCACTAACATCGCACATCATAAAATTTTTGAGAGAGTGCTAAGAAGTAAGATCACAAAATACATGGAATCACAGCATCTCCATAACCCCGGACAACATGGTTTCAGAACAGGGCGCTCTTGCCTGTCGCAGTTGCTGGACCACTATGATATGGCATTAGATGCTATGGAAGACAAACAAAACGCTGATGTAATTTACACAGATTTCGCAAAAGCTTTTGATAAATGTGACCATGGTGTTATTGCCCATAAAATGCGCTCAAAAGGAATTACCGGAAAAGTAGGCAGATGGATCTACAATTTCCTGACCAACAGAACCCAATGTGTAATAGTCAACAAAATAAAATCCAACCCGTCAACCGTTAAGAGCTCAGTCCCCCAGGGTACTGTGCTTGCTCCAGTACTTTTTCTCATCCTCATATCGGACATAGACAAGAGCACAACCTATAGCACTGTATCATCCTTTGCAGATGACACTAGGATCTTCATGAGAGTAGGCAACATAGAGGACACGGCGAACCTCCAGTCAGATGTAGATCAGGTCTTTCTATGGGCTACAGAAAATAATATGGTGTTTAACGAAGACAAGTTCCAGCTCATGCGCTATGGAAAAAATGAAAATATAAAAACGGAAACCACGTACAAAACTCAGGCAAATCATAACATAGAACGAAAAGGCAATGTAAAGGATCTGGGTGTACTCATGTCGGAAGACCTTACCTTTAAAGAACACAATAAAGTAGCCGTCACAACTGCAAGAAAAATGACAGGTTGGATAACAAGAACTTTTCACACTAGAGATGCTATACCGATGATGACACTTTTCAAAACGCTTGTGCTCTCTAGAGTGGAGTACTGCTGCACAATGACAGCCCCTTTCACTGCTGGTGAAATTGCTGACCTGGAGAGCGTGCAGAGATCCTTTACTGCTAGAATCCACTCGGTAAAACATCTAAACTATTGGGACCGACTAAAGAGCCTAAATCTGTATTCCCTTGAGCGCAGGCGGGAGAGATACATAATAATTTACACGTGGAAAATATTAGAGGGGCTGGTCCCAAACCTGCACACAGAAATAACATCACATGAGACCAGAAGACATGGCAGGATGTGCAGAATACCCCCGTTGAAAAGCAGAGGTGCAACTGGTACTCTGAGAGAGAACTCTATCAACATCAGAGGCCCGAGACTGTTCAACACGCTTCCACTACACATAAGGGACATAACTGGCAAACCCCTCACAGTGTTCAAGAGAGAACTGGATAAGCACCTCCAAAGGATACCTGATCAACCAGGCTGTGACTCATACGTCAGGCTGCGAGCAGCCGCGTCCAACAGCCTGGTTGATCAGTCCAGCAACCAGGAGGCCTGGTCGATGACCGGGCCGCGGGGACGATAAGCCCCGGAAGCACCTCAAGGTATCCTCAAGGTATACCCCTAACCAGAAACACAAACCCAGCAACCCACCTAACCTAACCTTCCTATACAGAGAAAATATGGATATTTGTGGGCCGCCACTTTTCATAGTAGTTTGCAATTTGTACGCTGGGAACCATAACGTACAAAATAAGACACTATCTTATTGCATTATAATATAAATACCGGCGCCTAACACTGGCACACCACTCACACACACTTTCCTCCCACACATATGAAGCTGGAAAGATAATTACTCTCAGTTACAAACGTAATGACAATTAATAACATAAAATATAATAATACATGTAAAATGTGAGTGATTACAACGCAGTACATTAATGACCCCCCCCCAGGACAAGCTGTGGCTGCGGTACACTCCAGAGAACCTGCCTTCACTACTGCGTCGGGTCCAGGAGGGAAGCAATAGACTTGTGCAGTATGTTTCTCCTGAGGTAAGGCAGGCGGAGATGGACGATGGTGGTGGTGGGGTGGGGTAAGAGAGAGAGTGCGTGTGTGTGTGTGTTTATCCTTTATTCACACCTAAGTTTGTTCTACATCCTCATTAAGTTATGCTGAAGAAGTGTCTCCTAATTTCCCTACCACTCATTATGGTACTCAGTTTCCATCTGTGTATCTTCGTTATAATCAAGCAGCCTTGGTCTGGCTGGGTATTTTAGTAATCATTATTATATTTCACCAATTTCTTGTTCAGTGCCGTGGTGGTTCATAACCACTTGTCTAACAAAAAGCTCATGTCTTTCGATTCCAGTTCCCGGTCTCATAAAGTTGTATGAAGTTCAGCAGCCATCATTAAAACCATCAACGAAGAGTGCCTAGGTCCTACTAACTTCCTCCTCTCCTTCCTGTTCTCATTTTCTCATATATAAGTTTTGCATCATCTGCAAATATGAATATCTGTTGTTTTCCTCATTATGTGTGAAGATCAGGTCCAGTCTGGCTGGATGTTTATCTCTTTTTTTTCTCGTATCCTCACTAATATGCTGATTATGGATGTTTCTTTCTGTTGTCTCTACTAGATTTAACTTCCATGATTCTTCTCCCCCAGAGGTTCATTGTTTCCACTTTAAGTCCCAAAATGCCTTCTTATAACCCAGTGCAGTGTCTATGTACTCAGGCGATATCGAAGTGCCTAGTTATGCAGTCACACGTGAAGTTGACCCCTTCTCTACCCCAGATGACCTCAGTTGACCCCCTGCTAACCTCAGATAACGTTAATTGACCCCCTGCTGTACCCCCCAGATAACCTCGGTTGACCCATGTTCTACCCCAGGTGACATCAGTTGACTCCTGTTGTACCCCAGATGATCTCAGGTGACACCTGCTGTACCTCAGGTTACCTCAATTGACCCTTACTGTACCCCAAATGTCATCAGTTGGCCTCTGCTGTACTCGAGATGATCTCAATTGGCTCCTGCTATACCGCCAGATGTCCTCAGCTGACTCCTGAAGGGCCTAGATGACCTCATTTGACTCCTGCAAGATCCCAGCTGGCCTCAGTTGAATTCTGCAGGAGGCCAGATGGCCTTAGTTGAATCCTGCAGAACCCAGGTGACCTCAGTTGACTCCTGCTGTACTCGAGATAACTCAGTTGACTCCTACTGTACCCTAGATGATCTCAGTTGGTTCCTGGAGGACTCAGATGACCTCAGTCGACTCCTACAAGACCCCAAATAACCTCAGTTGACTCCTACTGTACTCCAGATAACATGTTTTGACTTCTGCAGGACCAGGACCTGGGAAACACCGTAGACGTGCAGTGTTTCAATGCTGGGGCAATGGCCCTGGCCGCCCTCCGCACGGCAGTCGTCGACCTGCTCGTCATCTCCACCCACGGCGGCGAACTCGACATTCTTTACAATATCTCTCTCCGTGTCCACTTCAGGGTGAGTGCCAGGGTGATGTATAGGAGGGTCAGGGGTGCCACGTTAAGGACCAGTATGATGAACAGGAGGGTCAAGAGGGCCAGTATAAGGACTAGCTAGTATGAAGTAAGGGAGGGTCAGGGAGTGACAAGATATAAGGACTAGTATGATGGATGGGAGGATCAAGGAGTGCCACAATAAAGACCAACATGATGTGTTGGAGGGTCAGAGCGCAGAGACAGTGCCAAGATGTAGGAACTCAAAGAGTAAGAATATTCCAGAAGTGCCAATGTGATGAAGTGTATCAGAGTGGGCCAGGGTGATGACGAGTCAATAGACACTGACTGTAATTGGCTGAGTCGAGAGACCCTGACTGACTGGTTGAGTCGAGATACCCTGAATGTGACCGGCTGAATCGAGATACCCTGACTGTGATTGGTTGAATCGAGAGACGTTGATTGTATTTGGCTGAGTCGAGAAAATCTGACTGTGATTGGCTGAGTCGAGTGTCCATGACTGACTTGTTTACAAACAGCTTATGACACATGAAACTCCACGTTTTACTAAAGTAATGCTAAAATTTATAACAATTTACAAAAGACAATAAAATCAACATAAGGATAAATACATAAAAAGATGGACGTGCACTGTATGTAATACTCTCTTGAATTGTTGATCAGTTAGACTCATCAACAAATTCATGTATGAGTTGGGTTCTGCTCCCCATGGACCACTATATTTTTGTGTTGTTGTTGTTGTTGTTGCTGGTGACTGAGGTGAGTGGCTCACCTGTCCGCCTTCTCCCTCCCGCAGATGGTGGTCCTGATGGTTCCTCTGGCCACGCAGGAAGAGATTGACGAGCTGAAATCAGTAGCAAAATCTCGAGGCCTGACGCCTGCCTTCAACAAGCACAGCATCCACATCCTTATTCCCGAACATGAAGTCAAATATGTCTAGGAGTCTTGACTTCTTATAGCTCTACCCCATCCCCCAATTTTCCTTACCTAGTCTTCCCACCTTATCCCTCCCCCCCGATTTACCACCTTTCTCAAATTATCAACCCTCCGTCCTCCCATGAACGCCCCCACCCCCTCGGTCCTCCCATGAACGCCCCCCCCCTCTCGGTCCTCCTATGAACTTCAGCTGTTCTGCGCCATACTGACTTGCCAGTTTTAAGACCCCTTATGTCGGGAGACTCAATGTTGTGTCGTCCTCTCTACTATCACTGTCAAATATACTAAAATAACTTGGGCCAACGCAAACGAACTCAGAAAATACCCACTTGAGCGGAAATAAAAGATGCATCACATCTATATTTATACAAGAGAATGACTGTTTGTTTGTCTCTGTCCAATTCAGAGGAGTTAGTGATCCATGCCCGCGTCATATAAATTGTTATCCACACTTCCGTGGACATAAACATTCCATTCACCTGGGCTCTAGGAGACTCGAACCGTGGACCCCAGGCGTGTGAGGCAGAAGCTCTATCCACTCAGCTGTGAGTTGCCTTAATAAGGAAATATTCCAGAAGCAGCTACTGCTGTTATGCTCCTAAAGTCCAGGTGAATGAAATGTTTATTTCCACGGAAGTGTAGATGACAATTTATTATTATTATTATTATTATTATTATTATTATTATTATTATTATTATTATTATTATTATTATTATTATTATTATTATTATTATTATTATTATTGGTAATGTCTGCTCACAGACATAATAACATAGGATAAAAACCCACATTTATGTATTTGAAGTGTAATTCCTTACATAAATTTTACAAATATATAAGTGTGGGTTTTGATCCGAATATTATTATTATTATTATTATTATTGATGTTGTATACAGTATTGTGATGACAAATAAATACATATAATAAATGCTATTGATACTGTTTATATTTTCCAAACAATAAATTATTTCATTTTGTCAAGGGACCAAGTCTGTACACACATTACATAAGCCTATATATACACATTACATAAGCCTATATATACACATTACATAAACCTATATATATACACATTACATTAGCCTATCAACATTGTCTTCTTCAGTGGCACTTGCAAC
>WNGS01072914.1:0-26538 GCA_020271785.1 Procambarus virginalis
AGTACCACGTATAAGTTTGGTTGCACAATAATTGCAGGTACAGCTGGATATGGGGTGCACAAACAACTGCTAACAGGACGAGAATGGGTTGCACAATAAATTACAGGTAACGGAATGCGGTAGGGTTTGCACAACACTGTGTAACTGGTGAGTATGGGATCACACAATAAATACCGCATCAGAGGATGAGTATGGGGTTGTGCAAAATCTGATCACAGGATGCGTAGGGTTGCAATAGTACAGGTGAGTAGGGTTGACAAATAATTGTAACAGCTGAGCATGGGTTCACGTTATGCGACTGTCACTAGCAGTAAGATTATGGTACTTAGGAGCTAGTCAGCTTGTTGCGGGGTTACATCCTAGTGGGGTCAGTAATTCGACTTCCTGAAAGGATGCCTTGATAAAAGCTATCGTGTATGGATACTGTGGGCTACCTGTCCCCCAAATGTACTATTATCCTTATAATATTATGGTTTATAATTAAGTGCTTAATAGTGATCCTATCCGTCATCATAATTTACATACATATCTTTACCTTATACATTTTATAAGTAATTCTGTTGTATTGATGATGATCATCTACAAATTAATGTGCATGCAACTTTATATGAATTGTTAAGTCCCAATAGATCTTGATTCTTATATTGATTTATTGTTCAATACACGTTGAAAACAAGTTTTATATATGTATTTAAAATTATAAATAACATTTTGTGGTATCAATGCATCTTCTGAATTACAAATTTTTTAAATTGTGAAGGGTATTGCCGCGGGAGGACACTGATGCCATGAAAGTTTTCATGTGTCGGACAAACGGCGTGGTGTGGTATGACTATATTTAAACCTATGTCTTTGTTCATTAAGATATATTTTCCTTGAAAAAATGTAGTACATTATCGCTCTCATTTTGTTTATGCTGACATTAGGGACCTTTGATGTTACTTGCACATATGCAAAAGAATTACACAATTAATTCACATGTTTGCAGGCCTTCACACTACCTGAGATAGCCACCACGTAACTGCAAAAAGGCAGATATATTCTTCACTTAAATTTCAGTATATATTTATGCTAAAGGATTACACATGCAACTTATAATTCTATCTTTATTATGACATAGAAAACGTCGTTTATTACAATATTTAGATTAAATTGACATTGATCTTCGAAAGATCAAAGATCCCATCGATAGGGAGGAGAGTCGTCGGCCAAGAAAACTAGTTTAAAATATGAATATTTTCTGTCTAAAAAAATATAATCTCTGTGATGGTTTCGCAAAAACTATTTCTCTCTGCCATTTTCTGCATAAATTACAAATTAAGTTTTATTTGTGGATCGCATTAATTAAGCAATATACAGAGAGCGTATGTGTTCGGTGTCTATGAACGAAAAGGGACATGGGTCGTTTAAGTAGCGAACGAATACAATCGAATAACGCTAGTATCTATATAAAAAAATTATTGTCGGTGGAGTTGATTTAATCCAGACACCCATTTTAAAAATATTAAATGTTTTGTGGCCTATTATGAAAGATATTATCCAAATAACCATCTACTGGTTAATGTCATTATTAAATTTGCCGCAATGATCAAGAAGTGCGGACGAACTGGTCACGGTGCTAAGGAGTGATTGACAGCAAAACTCTCACAGGCGACCATTATATTTTGGAAAGTCGTCCATACTTTGTGTTCGCTTGGGACCGTCGAACTTCACTATGGATACACGCTACATATTTACTTCCGGATTTTCGATATGAAATTTACTTATGTCAGAATTAAATGGTTTGACGGTCTACGTGCTAGCAAAGCACCAACATTACAGGAAGTAAATATACCATATTTCACCATTACTTACGTAATCCTAGGAGGATTTGGGTACTTTTGGTTAGATTTGGGTGTTTGGTATCTACGGAACCGTAGAATCTGCCTTTAAAGGAGCCGTTAGGTAACTTGGATTGTCAATGAGTAATCTTAGAGCAGCAGTACACCGAGAACTTACAACAATATCTTGTAGATCTGAGGGCAAAGTGAAATTGACACCAGCTAATTCCATCTATCATCAAACTATCATGCAAGACAGGAGCCACACATATATGGATCATCCAATAAACTCAGCAGACTCCTATGTTACTGCTGCCTCGGCTTAGACTGCGTTTACGATACGTCTGGAAAAGATCGCCTTGTATGGTCCAACACAGGAAGAGATTCAGCATACCTCAGAGTGTGCCATCAGTCAGGAATAGATTAGCGAGACTCAAGAGGTGGCATCAATGGGCTCAGGAAGACGATTCAGCTAGCCTCAAGAGTGTCCAGTCAGTTGGGACAGAGATTCAGGCCATTTCTTTTAATTTATTTATTTATTTAGTTAGTTATTTGTATTTTAGCATATACAAGAAGGTACCATTGGGAATGTGTGGGATACATAAAATGGTAATTACAGTCTTGTAAAGCCCACTATGCACGAGCATCAGGTTTTCGGGCAGGTCCTTAATCTAAAAATTTTTAAGTAGGTAACATATTGCAAAATTGTATAAAAAAATGATAACGATACATGGCAAGAGAAAAAAAAAGAGCGAAAATTGTAGGGTGACCGGGGATTTAAAGCACATGAGGCAGCATAAGATTGATTGCAATGTCCAGCTTGAATGGTTAGTTGACAAAAATTGGTAGAACAAAACAGCATAGGCTAGTACAAAAAGAAAACAGCACTGACACACAATGAATAAGGTTGGTGGGTTAAGTACATAAAAATAGGGATATTAGGAGATTGGGTAACAAAAATATCTATGGGGTAACTTGAAATATCTATGGAAAAACCAAAAGGAAGCCACTAACACTGATCATCTATAGCCATTTGTATCAGATGCACATCATCTGAACAGAAATAATTATTAAGTATCACTAATAAATAGCAATAGGATTGCGAAGGTGAGCGCTCAGAGCACTGGATACGCTCCCTGAATCGTCCGTCATAGGTGCTCGTCACTTGCATACCGACCTTTGTGTTAGGTCCTTATTGTCGCATGCTTACCCAAATTATGACACTGTCTGTTCTTCAAACATCATAGGTTTGAATTTCACCGACAGCGTGCATTATTCTCAAACCACGTCGGACAGGGTTTGGGAGTCCAGAGGCGCGTGCGACACCCAGGTGCTACATCAGTACTAAACCAGCCAGCAGCCGCAGTGCATCTGGAGCTTTTTTTCCAAGATGGCTGCCTCTATTGGAGGTTTCTAAGAGTCCATTTCGCTACACAACCAACCTGTCCCATATAGCATTGGTTACGAAAAACAAAAAAGAGTTTCTCGGTTGGGGCAGTTTTCCGCCGACCGAGGAAAACTCGGGTGGCGCGTAATGTGTTTAATGGAGCGCACCCAGCTCTTATTGGTCAAATTGCATTGTCCCTCTAATCGTGCATATCCTTGTTGAATGTCCTGACTTCCAGGACGCGCGTGCTCTTGCTTTCGACCTCATCCTCGCGGTACCTGTCCCTCAGATAGTAATTCTTGGTGAATCGGATAACTTCTGAATCGTTCGCCTTATGCGTTTCTGTGCTCGTATTGGCATTCTGGTGATATTAGCGCTCTGATTATTCGCAATTTAGGTGCTACATAGCCTTCCCGTTTGTGCCTTCTTTTGATAATTCATGCTTGCCAGAAGGAACGACATAAGTATCAAATTGTTCGTAATAGAATGCTCTGAGGGATATATGCATATAAGGGCAACTGGAAAAAACATACCAGTATCACATAAGATAAACTCCAATATCATTTTCATAAAAAAAATGAAACAAAGTGTCTGTATACTACCACTCAATGATGTTTGTAGAGCAATAGGTTTCCTGAAGTTTCTCACGCCAACAACAACAAGTTTCATAGCGAGTGGATTGGTTGGTTATTGCTTATTACTGCAGTTACTGCATTATGCTTAACCACCCAGTTTCCCAATTCTGGCATACCCTTCAAAATCATATATAAATAAATAATAAATAATATGTTTATTCAGGAAAGGTACATACATAAAGTGATTTTACATAAGTGGATTTATAGATAGAGCATACTACATACAATGCCTAAAGCCACTATACGCAATGCGTTTTCGGGCAACGAACCATTACTATCACCTAAAAATTACCTAATTGAGCAAAAAGAATAAAATGTATTGAGAACATAAATAAAGATAAAAAAAGGGGGGAACATGACTGAAAAAGCAGCACAAATACAATAGGTAGACAAACAGCGTTGAATAAATAAAAAATATGTAATTAGTAGTGCATTCAGCAAGCATGTACGCTTTACTCCATTTTATGGGTTTATTTGGATTATAAACCTTGAAAGATAGTCGGCCACGCCATGACATTGTGCCTTCGTAAAAATTAGAATTTTACATATTTTAATTTCGGACGCAATGTGCGTCCCCGACGAACTTCCGTGAGAAAAATTACGGATGCATAATTTGTCCCAGTTGTGCGAAAGTGTTTAAAAACTAGACATTTAAATTCAATAAAGGAATGAAAAGCTCAGGAAATGGTTGAGTACGTTAACCTTTTTCATTGCTCGCATAGTCAATAAAATTTGTTAAATGCACCAATGGCAGCCTTCTTTTCGCAGTCCCATTCCTGTCCGGCTCGTTGTTGCCGTGATGGGGCTTGGTGGGCGGCTGCCGGAGTGTGGATGCTCCTTGGAACAGTCCTCTTGTAACACAGGGGGCGGGGTAATATTTATTCGTTCTCTCTCTCCATATTCTAACTTATCTCTATACCAGGGACCCAATTAAGACTCTTACTTGAGCCGACTCCACGACGTGGTCTTAAGACGAGTGACCGACTTAAGATTCTACAACCCGTATACGTGAAATAGACTTGCTAGCATAGCTCTAGAATCGCTTCGCTGCCCACCAACCACAGTAACACGAGCAATGATCGAGGTCTGGATCGATCATGATAATCAATCAAACTTTGGGGCTTGATCCTCACTAGTAATGTATGGGAGGGTTGTCTTTTACGTTAAGTATGGAATATTACAATCAAAGGGAATAAATGAATTCTGAATCTTTGTTAGGTTTGGGTCCCCGAAAACTCGGCCGTGGGGACCCGTGACAAGGACATGAGACAATGGACATGAAATTGAATAAAAATGCAAATTACGACCAATTAATTTATTCAAAACTAAACAAAATCTAAATCAAAGCACTCCCGAGGTCTATATTTGTACTGCTTTTGTCGAAGACCTCCGTTCTTGCTGTCCTTTTTGACCTGGAAAGGCTTATGCACTACCTGGCGGTATCGTATTCTGTCCCAACTTCATTCTTTGGCCTTCGTGGGAATCTCCCTCTCTTCTCCAAAGCTTCCACTCTCGCTCCGGTAAGGATCAGGAAAGAGAAGGGTCTCAAAACCTCAATTTCACCTTAGGGTATATTACACACTGTGAGTGAAAAACTTACGAACTTATGCTCTTGTCTGCCAGAATAGATTATTGCACTTACCGAAACGTGGATGTGTGTATCGGACCTATTAGCTGATTCATAATGTTTATTTCCCCGTGTATTACGAGGAGGTGGAGTAGCCATATACGTTAGGGACAATTTGAAATGTAGTCTCAAAGAGGGAATCAAAACTGACGCCACACACAGAACTTTTGGATAGAATTAAACAAACAAGCATAATTTCTCTTCATATCCCCTTTAGACATAATGGAAGCAAAGCTCTTGGGATGAAATTCTAGAGCATCTAGATCTAACAGTATTTTGTCATGGGTGATTTTTTGGGATACTGGTTGAACAAAACAGGGAATAGTGAAGCGAAGATTTTCTAGAATTAATTGACGTGCTTTCTTACCGCAACCACATTATAGAACCAACACGGGTTAATATTTTAGATTTAGTGTTAACTAACAGGGCCCTTTGACATCACTAGGGAGTGCTAGGGAACAGTGATCACAAAGATCGATTTAGCATAGAATGGATTACCTGACAGGGAATTCTGTTTCAGTGCCAGATTTTCCGAAAAGCTGATTTTATGCCTAAGAATTTTTTTGGGTCAAACTGATTGGAAAGTCTTGGGTATGGGGTGTGGGCCGGTCTTGGAGCGAGACTGAACCCAGCGTGGTGTGTAATGGGGCATTTTCCGATGTGGCCAATTTAACTTTTTGAATTTCTAAACAAAGCACAGGAACGTAGTATACCACACAAATTGAATAGATCGATTCTAATGACCCATAGTGGATAACAAAGTATTTGAGAATCTTATAGGTAAAAAGACGAGCTTGGTACAAAAGGATTAAAAAGGGGGAGGTCACTTTGAACAGGAATTCGTCAACTAGTTAGAAATGTTAAAAAAGGATAAGGAAAACGCAAAAGAAACTATGAAGCGTATAGCGGCAAGCAAAGACAAATCCTAAAGGGTTTTTTCAGTTATATCGAACTAAGACATGTGAAAGGACTAGGTCCACTTAAAAACTGAGAACAGGTCAAATAACAGATAGTATGAAGAGATGAGCAGTATTTTTAATAAATATTTTGTATCGTTTTACTAAAGAGGAACTTAACAATATGCCTTGAGCCGAACAAGTCTATGTGGGTGGGGACAGGACAGGTTGACGAGTTTTAGCAGTTACCGGGAGATGTTCTTAAACAAATAGTAAACTCAAACCAAACAAATCCCCGGGCCGGATGAGTGTTTGCCAGGGTGCTGAAAGATGCAAAGAGGAGCTGTGTGACCCACTGTCAATATATTTAATAACCAATAGAGTCAGGCAGAGTGCCAGAGTTTTGGAGTGCTATGTGATACCAGTTTAAGAAAGGAGATAGATCACTTGCGTATAACTATCGACCAATTGCCCTAAGTCTATTGTGGAAAGTTAGTTTAGTTCATTTATTATGCACCCCATACCCATCTTGTGGGCGTGTAGTGGAAAGGGTTACGAGGCACATAATGGGCTCAGGGACTGAACCCCACAATTCATTTAGCTAAGCAAGTTACAATCTTGAGAGCTAGTACAAAATTCATATAAGTCGTCACATCAAAATGGGTTCGAGATCGACCTCAAGTACAGGTTCTAAATTAAGCAACTGACATAAAGTACTCGAATCTATAATAGCAAATAAAATTCGTCTTTATCTTGAAAAAAATAAATTAATAATTGGAGTCGCAACATGGTTTTATAAAATGGCCGTTCATGTTTAACAATTTGTTATTTTTTATTCTAGCATAGTTGGGGCAGTTGATAGTGGTTAAGGATTGTGATGTGTTTGTACCCTTGACTTTAGCAAAGCTTTGTACAGGCACATGAAAGACTGATTAAAAAGATAGAGGCTCATGGTATTGGGGGTGCTATATTAAGCTGGATTAGGGCATGGCTATACCAAGGAAACAAGAGAGTTAGTATAAATGGAGTCAAGTCAGAGTGGGAAAATGTTGTAAGTGGAGTGCCTCAGGTTGTCTTGGACCTCTGTTGTTATAATATATATAAATGATTTAAATTCAGGTTTAAGTAGCAACATTTGCAAATTTGCCGATGATACGAAAATCGGTAGGGAAATTAAATTCGGAGAGACTCATATCACTTCAAGTTGTCTAGATAGGGTTTTGAAATGGTCAAGGATTGGCAGATGCAGTTTAAGTGATGAATGTAAAGTTCTGAGGTTAGGTAACGATGATAGAGTTACAAGATACGAGCTAGATGGAGTTTAGATTGCGAAGTGGTGCGAAAGGGATCTGGGAGTTATGATTAGTAAGAATTTTAAAACAAAAGATCAATGCATGAAATTTCGTAATAAGCAAATGACTCGGATTTATTAATCGCAGCGTTAGTAACAAGACACCTGGTTGGTTCTCAAGCTATATCTTCTCTTGTTAGGCCCCATTTAGGATATTGCAGTTCAGTTTTTGGTTCGCCATATTATAGAATGGATTAAATTCACTTGAAGTGGTCCAGGTAGGATGACTAAGATTAAACTTCCCCAAATTAGAATTATTCATATGAAGAAAGATAACAAAGCTTAAGTTGCATTCATGGAAAGGCGAAGAGTTAGGGGTGATAGATAGAGGTTCACAAGTGTATGAATGGACATCACAAAGGGATATTAATAGGGTATTATAAGTATCACAGGAAGAACGCGAAAACAAGGGTAATAATTGGTAAGTTCTCAGATTTACGGAAAGACTTGGTGTAAATTACTGTTCAGTAACAGGTTGTGGGGGAAAACCTGACCCAATAACCAATAAATTGTTTTGGGTTCTGAGACCCAGTAAAACTATCTAATTAAATAAAGGTAATATATAGATTCGTATAGCTAGAACGGACCAAACACTTTTTGAGAAAAAGTTGGAAACAAAGGAGACAATGGAAAAAACTAGATCCTAGGAATTACGTGCCTACTGGATCTGGTAAAGACTGTAATGATTATATGAAGGAGCTCAAATTAACTACACAAAATTGCGGGGTTTCATGCTTAAAGATTAATACATCCCTAGGATTATTCTGGTGCTGGTTCTTCACCATAGTAAATTAAATGTGTGAGTAAAATATAGAACATAATATTGATGGAGGTAAATACATCTCAATATACTACTGAAATTTTGAGCAACATCAGTAAATCAAGGGGTTAGTATCATTGAATCTTTTAGGAGATCAATACTGTAACTATGGAGTTATTGCTACTGCTGAAAATGGACAGCTTAGCTGGGAATTTGAAAGTATCTAGTTGCCCGCTCCCCCGCCGAAGTGTTGCATCATAGGGTAAAATTTAGTTGCCACAGAACGGTGGGGAGGCTAGCACTCGGTTTTCTGAGTCCGCCTTGGTATGAAGGCATTACATTGTAGAATTTTCTACACAATAGGTACATTACATTAATCTTAATAATGAGGATTGACGCGTCGTAAAATAATAATCTACGTCTGAACATATTTGTATCATAGATAATACAAAACTTACTGATTCCTATAATAGATGGCAAAATTTAATTAAGACACGGACTATATTTTGTTGGTTTGCATTCGGCCTACCGACTGCCAACCTAAATGTTAAAAATGGCCACATAATAACAAAAGGTTAAATTAGCAGCCGAGCCTCCGTGTCGTTGACGTGAAGATTTGAGCAACATCTTCGTCCTACAGCTGCTGCTTGAAAGACGTTGACATTGGAGCTCATATAAAGTCTATGACACGGATATGTTGTGCCAGCTCAGCGGCACCGCTCCAATGCCTCGTGGTGAGCGACATAAACCGTCCCGAAAAACCCGCTCTGCTACACGCTGTTCCTGGCGTCCGTGCTTCGTCAGTGTCACGTGCCGCTATCCCTTCTCTCTTGCCCTTATGCGCATGGCGCTTTCGAGGTCCCTGACTATGCCTTGATGCAATTGACCTAAGGCAGGCAGAGTTCATCTGCCCACGTATTATCTCACCTCTTCTTCCTCCGATCCCCTAGCAGTTCTAGTCCCATCACTTGCTTTTTTCCCACCCTCACCGTTGTGCTGCAGCCACCGCGGACCTTACCGTCACTTCAGTTGCCTCCAGTCCTCATCCTTCAGCCGCCTACATATGTTAGTTCCCATCCGGGCGCTCCATCCGACATGTCTCTCCCCATCACAGTCCCTATTTTCGTCCCTGACCTTGCTACTCCTGGATCTTGTTCCCCATCCCACTCCCTGTGGAGACCTCATGTGTGCCTGTTTTCCTCCGTACTCGGCAGCAAGCCATTTGGCAGCTACATCATGCTCCTGCTTCCCCGTCATCAGTTCGTCCTTTCGTCCCTCCTTGGTCTTAACTCCCATGCGTCTAGAACCCTGGTGGTTATTTCCCCTATCCCTCCGGGGGATAGGAAAACTCGGGTCGTCGTTCAGGTCTTTGTCCTAACGCCCTGTTTTCTCTCTGCACGTTCTCTTTCATGGGTTCGTAGGTGAGTCCTTACCTCCCGAATTTCCCGAATCTGTGGTAGATGAGTCTAAGTCAACTTGGGGACGTAAATAAACATTTGAAAATTATTGAATAATTCGTTTGTAAGATACAGAAGGATATTAGCAAAATAAATTATGAATACTTGGATCATTTAAGATTAAGGAGCCCTCATCAATACAATGAGGCTACTGTCCAAGGTCAATATGACTCGTAACTAATTACCGGACATCAACTCATCACTGCATCGATGATCACTCAAGTTTAATATGTAAGTTATGACTCTCGCCTTGAATAACCACTCTTGTTTAATTTTCTGTTTACAGTTCTGAGCAGTGACTCTTGTTGGTCTTGTGCGCGGTTGAGTAGAAATCATTGTTCTTGAAACTTGGGTTACAGGTACATCTGTAAACACTCGTGTTCTGAACTCTAACGGTACTAATTTCTCTAGTGTATTCAAGGTAGTAGTGCCTCGACATTGAACTTTAACAATTCGTAATAAACCATGGCGGTCAGGATGGAGGTCAACACTTTTACCTATAGGCCAATCTGACCTGGGTCCATCAATGTCTACTAGGACAAGATAACCTGGTTTAAGTTGAACTTAATTGTATGGGCTTGCAGCTCAATAATGATATTCTCTTAAAGAAGTTAAATATTCACGTGTCCCGACCTAATTGCACTTATCTATTACTCTTTGAAAGAGGTATATAACTCACCAGTTGGGCTGCCCTTGCTTTGACACATGGAGGGTCAGCTGGATCCTCGTTTCCTAGAGATATTAGAGGGCTTAGAAGACCAACATGAATCAAATGAGAGGGGTCTTGGGGTTCTCTTTGGGAGAAATCTTCTGTTAATAGGTTAGAGGTCTGTTTTTGTCTCGTGTCAATTTCCACGACAAGGTCTGTAATCGGTGGCGATTAATTTTCGCCTGTGTAAGGTTTTTCTAGGCATTCTAACAGTTCCCCAATTTTTCGTAAAAACCGCATGCCATGGGTCTTGGGGAATAAATCTTTCCAATAGCATTGTACTCGGTTGAGCACAGAGTTTACTTTGGATGGTTCCTATATTTCTTGTAAGCAAGCTTATCCTGCCACGAAGTTAGGTTAGATCCATTATCCGAGATCATTAAATTTGGGCAAGATCTTCGTGCAGAAAATCTGCGAAAAGGTTTGCAGAAAGGTTTCTGCACTCATGTCAGAAGTGCCTTCTAAATGTACTCCACGTGAGGTAGCACACGTGAAAAGGCACATGTAGGCTTTCACTGGAATCTTGTACGGTGTGCCTGTTAAATAGTGCCCGTGTAATCGACACCAGTGGTTTCAAAGGGACGCAGGTGTACGACTCGCTCCTTAGGTAGGGGCGGTAGACCTGGATAAGGACACACTCGAGCCTCATATATCTTGCAGCTTATACACGACTTCATTAAAGATTTGACAATTTGGCGACCTTGGGGAAGCCAGAAACGCTGTCTGATTTCAGTAAGCGTATCTAATACTCCACCCAGCAATGTATGATTTCATGGGTAATGTTAAAAACTATGGTTAGAATGTGAGTGGTGGCCGTGGACGAAGTATAGGCTTCTTCGTCTCTACATTTATTTCTGCATGAAGCAGATTTCCTCTGCATCTCAAAATGTTATAATTGTTTGAGTCAAGCCAAATACCCAGAGACTACTCAACCTTTCTGGGAGACGTTCATATTCCTTCCCATAAGTCTCTTGTTGAGCGTGTTGGGACCATTATTTGCTGGAACTAGGAAAAGCGATCCGTGATCCCCCTCTTGTTGATGAACTCAACTCCCTTTCTGGCCAACTTTAGTCTTTACGTCCATGGCCTAGCGATGAGTTGCGCGCTAAAATTCGAGGGGTTCTGGATCCACACCGGGGTCGTGCTCTTGTCCCAATGATGCTAATTAATTGCGGCTTCTTTGGGCCACTGACCACTAATAAGCCATTGGGGTCCATTAAACCAATCTCGGTTTTAACTAAGCCTTTTAAAGGTCAAACCCTCTGGATAACTCGTCAGAGGATTGTCTGTTGGGACCTGTCTTAATTTTAACCAGCAGGACAGTTAACGAATTTCCCTCATCTCTTGCTGACATATGGGAGTTTGTGTTGCCTGTTTTCGTACTGTAAGAGTCATAGTTAGCATGAGCTAATGATCGACGCTGTGACTGTTGCCGCTTTCACCCCCTGGTCAGCTCGTCTGGGTTTGTCCGTTGTTAGTTGTTGACGATCGCAGATTCACCTTGGTGAAATAGTAGTGTGGTCGGACAATGAAGCATTATTGCAGTGTGTAAAAAAATGACAACAACAAAACTCACTATGTCAGCAATAGAGTGAGGGAATTCGTGAACTGTCTGCTGGCTATAAATTAAGACATGTCCCAACCAAGGACATTCCAGCTGACTATTTATCCAGAGGTTTGACTTTAAAGCCATTAGTTTAAAACCGAGATGTGGTTTAATGGACCCCAATGGCTAGTTGTGGTCAGTGGCCCAACAGAAGCCGCAAGTCATTGTGACCAATATCACTACCCCTGTTGTGGATCCAGAACCCCCTCGAATTGTAGCTAATCAATCCTCGTCGCTATTCCAGTTTAAGTAAATTACTAAGAGTTACAGAAATGGTATGTGATTTCATCAACAAGATGGGGATCAAGTATCGATTTCCTCGTTCCATCAAATATTGGGTCAAACCAGCTCAACAAGAGACTTATGGGAAGGAATATGAACATATCCCAGAAAGGTTGAGTACGTCTCTGGGTATTTGGCTTGACTCAGACAATTATAACATTTGGAGATGCGGCGGACCGTCTGCTTCATGCAGAAATAATTTAGATACGAAGAATCTATACTTCTTCCACGTCACCAAATCATTACTAAACTCATAGTTTACATTACCAGAGCATAATTACATTGCATGGGGAGTATTAGATACTCTTACTGAATCAGACAACGTTTTTGGCGTCCCCAGGTCGCCAAATTGTCAAATCACTTATTAAGTCTTGTGTTATCTGCAGGAGATATGATGCTCGAGTGTGTCCTTATCCAGGTGCCACCCGCCCCTACCTAAGGAGCGAGTCGTACACCCTTCGTCCCCTTGAAACCACAGGTGTCGACTATACCGGAGCACTAATTTTTACAGGCACACCGGACAAGATTTCAGTGAAAGCCTACATTGCCTTTTCAGGTGTGCTACCACACGCGGAGTACATTTAGAAGTCACTTCTAACATGAGTGCAGAAGCCTTTCTGCAAGCCTTTCGCAGCATTTGCTGCACGAAGGTCTTGCCCAAAATTAATGATCTCGGATAATAGATCTAACTGTATCTTCCTGGCAGGAGAAGCTTGCTTACAAGAAATTTGGAACCATCCCGAAGTACACTCTGTGCTCAAACCGAGACAATGCTATTGGAAATTATTTCCTCCAAGAGCCCCATGGCATGGCGGTTTTTTCGAAAGAATGGTGGGAACTGTTAAGAAATGCCTAAGAAAACCTTACACAGGCAGAAAACTAATCTCACCGAGTTACAGACCATTGTCGTGGAAATTGAAGCACGATTCAACAACCGACCTCTAACCTACTTAACAGAAGATTTCTCCCAAAGAGAAACCCCTAAGCCCCCTCTCATTTGATTCATGGTGGTCTTCTGAGAACTCTAATATCTCTAGGAGACGAGGATCAAGCTGACCTCGTGTGTCAAAGCAAGTGACTTGGGGGAGAGTTATAGACATCTTTCAAGAGTAATAGAGAAGTGGAATGAGGTCTGGACACGTGAATATTTAACTGCTTTAAGAGAATATCATTATGGAGCTGCAAGCCCATTCAACAAAGTTCAACTTAAACTAGGTGATCTTGTCCTAGTAGCCAGTGATGGACCCAGGTCAGATTGGCCTATAGGTAAAATTGTTGATATCAATCCTGACCGCCATGGTGTATACGAATGTTAAAGTTCAGTGCCGAGGCACTCTACCTTGAAAACACCTAGAAATATTAGTACCTTTAGAGTTAGCTGAACATGAGTGTTCTACAGATGTACCTGTAACCAAGTTTCAGAACAATGATTCTACTCAACCGAGCACAAGACCATCAAGAGTCGCTGCTCAGAACTTCAAACAGAAAACTTAAACACATATTTGATTCCATTCAAGAGTAGATAACTTATCATTTAAACTTGAGCTGATCATACTGATGCAGTGATGAGTTGATGTCCAGTACTTCGTTACGAGTCATAGTGACCTTGGACAGTAGCCTCACTGTATTGATGAGGTCTCCTTAATCTTAAATGATCCAATATTATCATAATTTATTTTGTTATATCCTTCTGTATCTTACAAAGGAATTATTCAATAATTTTTCGATGTTTATTTACGTCCCCATGTTGAATTAGTCATCTACCACAGATTCGGGACATTCGGTAGGTAAGTACTAACCTACTAACCCCATGAATATAACTTCAGGATAGAGAAACAGGTGTACGTTAGTACAAATACCTGAACTACGACCCGAGTTTTCTCTCCCCGGAGTTATGTTGGAAATAACCAACAGTTCTATACATCATTGTATTTATATAACCAAAGTAGGTACTAAAATTACTAACTTATAAAATTAATCATTATCATGATTATTCATTGCCAAATTCTCCCTAGTACGTGAGGAACAACAGGCAGCAACATGAGTTTTCTCCACATTTAGTTGGAGTTGTAACAAGCGTCCAGTTTATCATTTCATTTACTAAAAAATAGTTAACTTTGATTTGTAGTATACTATTACTTACTGAGCTCCCTTATTTAACTAACATTTATGCATTCTAGAGGAAATTACTTGATGCAAATGACTTACTTTAATTTCTCGATTGGCTGCACAACTTTTAGTAAGCCATTTTATGTTACTAGAACTTCTATTTTATCGTAAAAGAATTTAATGTGATATTATTACTTGCTATTACCTCTTCCTTCCTTAGTCAATTGCAATAAGTGCATATTCATTTACGCTCGAAGCCGCGCTATGCGCAATAAGGAGCAGGAGGAAGAAGGGAGAGCGTCACTTGACACTGAACGAGAGCACGGACGCCATTAACAGCGTATAGCAGAGGTGTTTCGACCTATTTATTTCGCTCAAACGATCAGTTGAGCGGTGCCGCGATATCTGGCACAACATAGCCGTGTCATAGACTATATATGCGCATCTCCAGAGTCAATGTCTTTCAAGCCGCAGCTGGAGGACGAAGAGTTGCTCAAATCTTCACGTCAACGACACGAGGTCGGCTGCTAAGGTTACCCTTTTTGTTATTATGTGGCCACTTTAAACATTTAGGTGGCAGTCGTTAGGCCGAATGCAAATCAACAAAATATAGTACGTGTCTTAATTAATTTTGCCATCTAATTATATGATAATCAGTTTATTTCTATGATACAAATAGTTCAGACATTAGCTGATAATTTTACTACCGTCATCCTCATGATTTAGGATGTAAATGTAATTACCTATTGTGTAGAAAATTTCTACAATGTAATTGCCTTTCAGTACCAAGGCGACTTCACCCGAGGTGCTAGGCTTCCCCACCGTTCTGTGCAACAATTTACTCTATGCAACACGTCGGTGGAGCGTAGCAACTGATTACTTCTAGATTCACAGCTAGCGTCCATTTTTCAATCAGTAGCAATAACTCCATAGTTACAGTAGTGATATCCTAAAGAGATAAATTATACTAAACCCCTTGATATTACTGATGTGCCTCACCTTTCAGTGTATATTGAGGTGCATTTACTCCATCAACTATTATATACTATATTTTTACTCACACAATTTAATTTACTCGGTGAAGAACCAGCACCAGAATAATGCTAGGGATGTATTAATCTTTTAGCATGTAACCCCCCAATTTTGTGTATTTAATTTGACTCCATTCATATATGTATTACAGTTTTACCAAGATCCATAGGACACTATAGTTCCTAGGATCAGTTTTTCCATTGTCTCCCTTTTTTTTCCACTTTTTCCTCCCAAAAGCTCGGTGGTCCTCATAGCTATCGAAGTATATATATTTACATTTATTTAATTAGTAGTTACTGGGTCTCAGAAACCAAAACAAGTTATTAGTTATTGGAGCTAGGTTTCCCCACAACCCCTGTTACTGAACCAGTATTTACCCAAGTCTTTCCTAAATCGACACTTATCCAATTTATACCCGTTGTTTCGCGTTCTGTCCTGTGTTGATACTTTTAATACCCTAATTAATATCCCCTTGTTATGTACATTCATCCACTTGTGAACCTCTATCATGTCACCCCTAACTCTTCGCCTTTCCATTGAATGCAACTTAAGCTTTGTTAATCTTTCTTCATATGAAAGATTTCTAATTTGGGAATATAACCTTAGTCATCCTACGCTGGACACGTTCAAGTGAATTTATATCCATTCTATAATATGGCGACCAAAACTGAACTGCATAATCTAAATGGGCCTAACAAGAGCAAGATAGCTTGAGAACCCACACCAGGTGTCTTGTTACCTAACGCTGCGATTAATAAATCCGAGTGGCCGATTTGCCTTATTACGAACATTCATGCATTGATCCTTTGTTTTAAATTCTTACTAATCATAACTCCCAGATCCCTTTCGCAATCCGACTTCGCAATCTAAATACCATCTAGCTCGTATCTTGTAACTCTATCATCGTTACCTAACCTCAGAAACTTTACACTTATCAGCATTAAACTGCATCTGCCAATCCTTGACCATTTCAAAACCCTATCTAGATCAACTTGAAGTGATATTGAGTCCTCCTCCGAATTAATTTCCCTACCGATGTTTCGTATCATCGGCAAATTGCAAATGTTGCTACTTAAACCTGAATTTAAATCATTTATATATATTATAAACAACAGAGGTCCCAAGACAGAGCCTTGAGGCACTCCACTTACAACATTTTCCCAACTCGGACTTGACTCCATTTATACTAACTCTCTGTTTCCTTTGGTATAGCCATGCCCTAATCCAGCTTAATATAGCACCCCCAACTACCATGAGCCTCTATCTTTTTCTTTTTAATCAGTCTTTCATGTGGATCTGTATCAAAAGCTTTGCTAAAGGTCAAGGTACACAACCTCACAATCCTTACCACTATCAACTGCCTCAACTATGCTAGAATAAAAGATAACAAATTTGTTAAACATGAACGGCCATTTATAAAACTAAAACCATGTTGCGACTCATTATTAATTTATGTTTTCAAGATAAAGACGAATTTTATTTGCTATTATAGATTCCAGTAACTTATATGTCAGTTGCTTAATTAGAACCTTTACTTGAGGTCGATCTCGAACCCATTGTTGATGTGACGACTTATATTGAATTTTGTAACTAGCTCATCAAGATTGTAACTTGCTTAGCTAATGAATTGTGGGGTTCAGTCCCTGAGCCCAGTATGTGCCTCTGTAACCCTAATTTCCACTACCGCCCACAATTTGGGTATGGGGTGCATAATAAATGAACTAAACTAACTTTTCCCACAATAGACGTTAGGCTAATTGGTCGATAGTTAGACGCAAGTGATCTATCTCCTTTCTTAAAAACTGGTATCACATTAGCAACTTTCCAAAACTCTGGCACTCTGCCTGACTCTATTGATTTATTAAATATGATTGACAGTGGGTCACAAAGCTCCTCTTTGCATTCTTTCAGCACTCTGGCAAACACTTCATCCGGCCCTGGGATTTGTTTGGTTTGAGTTTTACTATTTGTTTAAGAACATTCTCCCTGGTAACTGCTAAACTCGTCAACCTGTCCTCGTCCCCACCCACATAGACTTGTTCGGCTGAAGGCATATTGTTAAGTTCCTCTTTAGTAAATACAGATACAAAATATTTATTAAAAATACTGCTCATCTCTTCATCACTATCTGTTATTTGACCTGTCTCAGTTTTTAATGGACCTATCCTTTCCCTAGTCTTAGTTCGATATAACTGAAAAAACCCTTTAGGATTTGTCTTTGCTTGCCTTGCTATACGAACTTCATAGTTTCTTTTTGCTTTCCTTATCTCTTTTTTAACATTTCTAACTAGTTGTACGAATTCCTGTTCTAAAGTGACCTCCCCATTTTTAATCCTTTTGTACCAAGCTCTCTTTTTACCTATAAGATTCTTCAAATACTTTGTTATCCACTATGGGTCATTAGTAATCGATCTATTCAATTTGTGTGGTATACTACGTTCCTGTGCTTTGTTTAGAATATTCTTAAATAAGTTATAAATTGAATCCACATCGAAATCCCCATTTACATCACCTATCGCTGGGTTCATGTCTCGCTCCAAGACCGGCCCACACCCCATACCCAAGACTTTCCAATCAGTTTGACCCAAAAAATTCTTAGGCTATTAAAATCAGCTTTTCGAAAATCTGGCACTTTAACAGAATTTTCTCCTACAGGTCTATTCCATTCTATGCTAAATCTGATTTCTTTGTGATCACTGTTCCCTAGCTCACTCCCTATTTCGATGTCATTAATTTGTGTTTCCCTGTTAGTTAACACTAAATCTAAAATATTATTTACCCGTGTTGGTTCCTTAATGTGTTGCGTAAGAAAGCAATCGTCAATTAATTCTAGAAAATCTTCTGCTTCACTATTCCCTGTTTTGTTCAACCAGTTTATTCCACTAAAATTAAAGTCACCCATGACATAAATACTGTTAGATCTAGATGCTCTAGATATTTCATCCCATAGATGCTTTGCTTCCATTCTGTCTAAATTTGGTGGCCTATATATAACTCCTATTATAATATATTATTTGCTTTTTCGTTTAATTCTATCCAAATAGTTTCTGTGTGTGGCTCAGTTTTGATTCCCTCTTTGAGACTACATTTCAAATTGTCCCTAACGTATATGGCTACTCCACCTCCTCGTCTAATATATCTATCTGTGTGAAATAGTTTAAATCCATTTATTTGATATTCAGCTAATAGTTCTCTATTATCAACATTCATCCACGTTTCGGTAAGTGCAATAATATCTATTTTTTCTGTGCAGACAAGAGCATTTAATTCGTTAATTTTATTTCTTAGACTTCTACTGTTTGTGTAATATACCCTAAGTGAATTGTTATTTTGAGACCCTTCTCTTTCCCTGATCCTTACCGGAGCGAGAGTGGAAGCTTTGGAGGAAGAGAGGGAGATTCCCACGAAGGCCAAAAGAATGAAGTTGGGACAGAATACGATACCGCCAGGTAGTGTCATAAGCCTTTTCCAGGTCAAAAAGGACAGCAAGAACGGAGGTCTTCGCAGCAAAAGCAGTACAATATAGACCTCGGGAGTGCTTTGATTTAGATTTTGTTTAGTTTTGAATAAATTAATTGGTTCGTAATTTGCATTTTTTATTTTCAATTTCATGTTTCCATTGTCTCATGTCCTTGTCACGTGGTCCCCACGGGGCCGAGTTTTCGTTGGGCCGCAAAACCTAACAAAGATTCAGAATTCATTTATTCCCTTTGATTGTAATATTCCATACTTAACGTAAAAGACAACCCTCCCATACATTACTAGTGAGGATCAAGCCCCAAAGTTTGATTGATTATCATGATCGATCCAGACCTCGATCATTGCTCAGTGTTACTGGTTTGGTGGTGGCAGCGAAGGCGATTCTAGAGCTATGCTAGAAGTCTATTTCACGTAATACGGGTTGTAGAATCTTAAGTCGGTCACTCGTCTTAAGACCACGTGGCGTGGAGTCGGCTCAAGTAAGAGTCTTAATTGGGGTCCCTTGGTATAGAGATAAGTTAGAATATGGAGAGAGAGAACGAATAAATATTACCCGCCCCCTGTGTTACAAGAGGACTGTTCCAAGGAGCATCACACTCCGGCAGCCGCCCACCAAGCCCCATCACGGCAACAACGAGCCGGACAGGGAATGGGACTGCGAAAAGAAGGCTGCCATTGGTGCATTTAACAAATTTTATTGACTATGGGAGGCATGAAAAAGGTTAACGTACTCAACCAATTTCCTGAGCTTTTCATTCCTTTATTGAATTTAAATGTCTAGTTTTAACACTTTCGCACAACTGGGACAAATTATGCATCCGTAATTTTTCTCACGGAAGTTCGTCGGGGACGCACATTGCGTCCGAAATTAAAATATTAGTTAAAATTCTAATTTTTACGAAGGCACAATGTCATGGCGTGGCCGACTATCTTTCAAGGTTTATAATCCAAATAAACCCGATAAATATGGAGTAAAGCTGTACATGCTTGCTGAATGCACTACTAATTACATATTTTTTTTATTTATTCAACGCTGTTTGTCTACCTATTGTATTTGTGCTGCTTTTTCAGTCATGTTCCCCCCTTTTTTTATCTTTATTTGTATCTGTTCTCAATACATTTTATTCTTTTTGCTCAATTAGTATTTAAGTTTTAGATATTAATGTTTTTCTTGCCCGAAACGCATTGCGTAATAGTGGCTTTAGGCATTGTATGTACTAGCTCTATCTATAAATCCACTTATGTAAAATCACTTTATGTATGTACCTTTCCTGAATAAACATATTTATTTATTATTTATTTATATATGATTTTGAAGGGTATGCCAGAATTGGGAAACTGGGTGGTTAAGCAGTAATGCAGTAACTGCAGTAATAAGCAATAACCACCAATCCACTCGATCTATGAAACTTGTTGTGTTGGCGTTGAGAAACTTCAGGAAACCTATTGCTCTACAAACATCATTGAGTGGTAAGTACAGACACTTTGTTTCATTTTTTTATGAAAATGATATTGGAGTTTATCTTATTGATACTGGTAATGTTGTTCTTCCATTTGCCCTTATATGCATATATCCCTTCAGAGCATTCTATTACGAACAATTTGATACTTATGTCGTTCCTTCTGGCAAGCATGTAATTATCAAAAGAAGGCACCAAACCGGGAAGGCTATGTAGCACCATCAAATGTGCAGAATAATCAGAGGGCGCTAAATATCACCAAGGATGCCAATACGAGCACAGAAACGCATAAGGCGAACGATGCCAAAAGTATCCGATTCACCAAGAATTCTAATGAGGGACAAGGGACCGCGAGGGATGGTCGGAAAGCAAGACACACGCTCGTCCTGGAAGTCAGGACATTCAACAAGGATATGCACGATGGTACGAGGGACAATGCAATTTGGACAATAAGGAGCTGGGTGGCGCTCCATTAAAACCACTTAACTGCGCCAACCGAGTTTTCTCGGTCGGCGGGAAACTGCGCCAACCGAGAAAACTCTTTTTGATTTTTCGTAACCAATTCTAAATGTGTACGAGGTTGGTTGTGTACGAAATGGACTCTTAAGACCTCCAGTGAGAGGCAGCCATCTTGGAAAAAAATCCCAGAATGCCCTGGGGCTGCTGGCTGGGTTAGTACTGAATGAGCAACCATGGGTGGCGCACGCGCCTCTGGCTCCCAAACACCTGTCCGACGCGGTGTTGAAGATAATGCTCTGTCGGTGAAGTTCAAACCATATTGTTTGAAGAACATAAGGGTCATAATGTTGGGGAAGCCAGGCGCAATAAGGACCTAACACAAAGGTCGGATGCAAGTGATACAGCACCTATGAGGACGATACAGGGAGCGTATCCAGTTGTAGCTCTGAGCGTCACCCTTGCAATCCTATGCTATTTATTTAGATGATACTTAGATGAATCGTTTTCTGCGTTCAGTGATGTTGCATCTGATACAAATGGCATAGATGAACAGTGTTAGCGGTTTCCATTTTGGTGTTTTCCATAGATATTTTCAAGTTACCCACATAGATATTTTTGTTACCCAATCTCCTAATCTCCTAATTTTTATGTATTTAACCCTACCAACCTTATCATTGTGTTCATTGCTGTTTTCTTTTATGTGCTAGCCATATGCTGTTTTGTGTCTACCAATTTTTGTCAACTACCATTCAAGCTGTCATTGCAATCAATCTTAGCTGCCTATGTGCTTTAATCCACTGTACCTACAATTTTCTCTATTTTTTTTTCTTGCCATGTATCTGTTATCATTTTTTTATAAATTTTGCAAGTATTTACCTACTTAAAATTTTCTTAGATTAAGGACCTGCCCGAAACGCTGCGCGTGCTAGTGGCTTTACAAGACTGTAATTACCATTTTATGTATCCACACATTCCCAATGTACCTTCTTGTATATGCATAAATAAATAAATAAATAAATAAATAAATAAATAAAAGAATGCCTGAATCTCTTCCCAACTGACGGACACTCTTGAGGCTAGCTGAATCTCTTCCTGACTGATGGACACTCTTGAGTCTCGCTGAATCTATTCCTGACTGATGGACACTCTTGAGGTATGCTGAATCTCTTCCTGTGTGGGACCATACAAAGCGATCTTTTCAAGACTATCTGTAACCGAGTCTAAGCCGAGCAGCAGTAACATCTAGAAGTCTGCTGATTTTATTGGATGATCCATAGATGTGTGGCTCCTCTTGCATGATAGTATGATGATAGATGGAATTACTGGTGTCAATTTCACTTTGCCTCAGATCTACAAGATCTTGTTGAAGTTCTCGGTGTACTGCTGCTCTCAGATTGCTCATTGACAATCCAAGGTTACACTCAACGGCTCCTTTAAAGGCAGATTCTTACGGGTCCGTAGAATTACCCAAATCTACCCAAATCTACCCAAATGTACCCAAATCCTCCTAGTATTACGTAAGTAATGAAGAAATATGATATATTTACTTACTGTAATGTTGGTGCTGCACGTAGAACACGATCAAACCTATTTTCACTCTGAAATAATGTAATTTCATATCGAAATTCGAAGTAAATATGTAGCAGGTGACGCCATAGGAAGTCGACGGTCCAAGCGACAAAATTATGGAGCGACTTATCCAAGATATATGGTCGCCTGGAGAGTGTTTGCTGTCATATCAGCCTCCTGTACACAGTGATCCAGTCGTCGCACTTCTTTGCTCAAATTGTCGCAAATTTAATTAATGACATTAACCAGTAGAATGGGTATTTGTAATAATATCTTTCATAAATAGCCACAAAACATTTAATATTTATTTTAAAAAATGTGTCTGGAAGTTAAATCAACTCCACAGGACAATAATTTTGTTATATAGATACTATCGTTATTCGCTTGTATGCGTTCGCTACTTAAACTACCCATGTCCTTTTCGTTCATAGAACACCGAACCCAATACGCTCTCTGATATATTGCTTAATTAATAGAGATTCACAAATAAAACTTATATTTGTATATGTTATCAGAAATGCAGAGATAAAATAGTTTTTGTGAACCCATCACAGAGATTATATTTTATTAGACAGGAAAGATATTCGTATTTTAAACTAGGTTTCTTGGCCGATGCTCTCCCTATCGATGGGATCTATGATCTTTCGAAGATCAATGTAATTTAATCTAAATATTGTAATAAACGAAGTTTTCTATGTCATAATAAAGATAGAAATATAAGCTGCATGTTAATACTTTAGCATAAATATAACTGAAGTGAAAGTGAAGATATATGCCTTTTTACAGTTACGTGATGGCTATCTCAGGGAGTGTGATGGCCTGCAAACAAGTGAATTAATTGTGTAATTCATTTGCATATGTGCAAAGTAACATCAAAGGTCTATATGTCAGCATAAACAAAGATGTAGACGATAATGTGACTACATTTCAAGGAAAATATATCTTAAATGAAAGCCAAGACATGGTTAAATAAATAGCCAATACCACACCATCGCCGGTGTCCGGACACATGAAAACTTTCAATGCATCAGTGTCCTGCCAGGCGGGCAATACAGGCTTCACAATTTAGAAAAAATTTGTAATTCAGAGAGATGCGTTGATAAACACAAAATGTTTTATATTTTAAATACAGATATAAACTTTGTTTTCAAACGTTTATTGTAACAATATCTCAAGTATAAGAATCAAGATATATTTTGGACTTAACAATTTCATATAAAGTTGCAATGCTACCTTAATTGTATATGATCATCATCATATACAGACAGAATTAACTTATAAAATGTTGAGGTAAAGATAGATGTATGTTAATTATGACGCATAATCACTCTTAAGAACTTAATTATAAACCATAATATTATAATTATAATAATTCATTTTGGGGGGAACAGGTAGCCACAGTATATTCATACACGATAGGCTTTTATCAAGGTCATCCTTAAGGTCGAATTACTGACCCCGCCTAGGATGTAACCCCGCAACAAGCTGACTATTTCCTGAGTACCTACTTACTGCTAGGTGAACAGTCGCATTACGTGAACCCATACTCATCCTGTTACCAGTAGTTTGTGCAACCCATACTCATCCTGTGACCTATTGTGCAACCCATACTCATCCTGTTATCAGTAGTTTGCACACCCCATACTCATCCTCTGTGCGGTAATTTATTGTGTATCCCATACTCATCCTGTTACAAGTAGTTTGTGCAACCCATACCCATCCTGTTACCTGTAATTTATTGTGCAACCCATACTCATCCTATTACCAGTTGTTTGTGCACCCCATATCCATCCTGTGACCTGCAAATTATTGTGCAACCAAACTTATCGTGTTACCTGTAGTTTATTGTGCACCTCATACTCATTTTGTGAGTCATAGAACATTGTGCAACCCTTTCTCATCGTGTGAATCTTTGTTTACTTTGCTCTCCATACTCATCCTCTGTGCGATATTTTCTTGTGCAACCCATACCCATCGTGTGAGTGGTAGTTCATTGTGTACCCTATACTCATCCTGTGAGCATAGGATCCACAATGAGTTCATTTGTACTCCATACTCATCATCAAGAAGTGTATTTTACCAGCATTGTAATATAAATTAAGAATTTAGGCTTAACTGGATTACGGACCCATAATCAAAATAAGAGCCATCACTAATTATCATGACAAACGGCCTAGGCTACACTTCCGCCTTCGACAAGCGGCCGCCGGAGGTGCTTGGTTTATTGTACACCCTCGCACACCCAGCCCTGGGAATTGGGCATTGGAATGTGGACATGTGAACCATTACCCCCCCTCCCTCATTCTTCCTGTTAACAATAATACAAATAATAACAAAAAAACTAATAATATTAATAAAAAATAATAATGGAGAAACTTACTGTAATACCCTTGTGCTTGAATGAAGGTGAAGGAAAGATTCAATAAATGTGTAAGCGTATTAAAAACTAAATTTTCGAATCTAACCTTCATTCCTTCTCAATGTGTTGTATACCATGAAATGATTATACATTGTTCTATTGTGAACATTGTATACAGGGCCTCATGATATACATCCCCACAACAGCTCCCGGGTACCTAATTACTGCTAGGTGAACAGCAGTGAACACCACCTGCCAGCTCACCTAGTAATGAACACCACCTGCACATCGCACCGCGCCACTTGCCAGCAGGTGCAGAAGTACGATGGAGAGAGCAAAGTATACAATATTTCAAGTATAGAAATAGAGATATATTTAGAATTTAACGTTTTCCTATAAAGTTTCAATAATACCTTTATTTAATGGTGCTACATAGCCTTCCCGGCTTGGTGCCTTTGATAATTACTTACTTACATTTATTGAACTTTATCATCATCTTTTACAAAAAGAAATTAACATAAAAAGTAGTCATTTGAATACACAACAGGCATAACTGTGACGTGCTTATCTCTGAAGCTAGACACAGATATAATGAAATAATCAATGATGGAGTCAGATAGTTTGTCTCCTGTGGATTCCTTCCCATATTGGTCTCCGAATGCATGATGGAACTAATAAGTTGACCAAGACTTTTGCTCGTAAAGAGGGAATTGATTACCAACTTGGACTGCTTTTGAGCAGCCTGAGGGCAGTAATATTCCGGGAACATCAACTAAATTTCGGAGACTTGAGGTAAAGTGAAATTCACACCAGTTACTCCATCTATCATCATTCTATTATGCAGGAAGAACCGCACGTCTATGGGTCATCCAATAAGGTTAGCAGACTTCTATAGATGTTACCACTGCTAGGTTTAGGTTCGGCTACAAATACCTCTGGGAATTTGTAACATCTGCTGCTGTAGATTTGACTAAATGTAAACTCTGTCAGCAGAACTATTCGCAGACTTTGCGTCATTATATAATGGAACGTGAAAAAATTCACGGAATTTAGAGATAACACCATCAATGGTTTCCAAGAAATGTGTAAGTACTTCATTCATAATGATGTGCTGCCCGAAATCTTAGCGAAGTATCCAAAATTTGCTTACTGTAAGTAATGCATACACATGACTGTAAAGCTGCCGCCCAGTTGGGTGGGTGTGCAGCAAGACTAGTACCCATCATAGATGTAAACTAGTGCGACTCATCATAGATGTAAAGTGCCTTGTATAGTGACTGTTGTGAGCCTCTTGTTGAATCACTTGTGACACAAAAGATTATTGTGTGTGTATTTGTGTGTGTGATTAAATATGTATGTGTATGTTTATATGTATACGTATGTATATGTACATGTATGTATGAGAATGTGTACATGTATATATAACATTAATAATTTTGTAACTAGCGTCAAAATTGTTATTTGCTTAGCTAAACGAACTAGAGGGTTCAGTTCCTGAACCAATTATGTGCCTCTGTAATCCTTTACACCACCGCCCACG
>WNGS01072932.1:0-10516 GCA_020271785.1 Procambarus virginalis
GCCTGGCCAGGGCTAGGGGCCTCACACAACTTTTCTACTAGGATTTTCCACTAATCTGAGACACCGATAAAGTACTCACGTTTCCGTCCACAATTTCCTCATTCCCAGGTCCTTACCATCCTGGCTGTACACACTTAGCTTGCTCCTCGTGCGTCGACAAGATGTGGCCTAGGCTGTCCTGGGAATGTGGCCAAGGGGCGTGGCCAAAGGTGGTGGCCAACATGTGGCCCTACTGCGTGGCCTTCAGGAGGGGGCCACGGGTGGCGCGTGACGTCACAGCACCCCACCCCACCCGGGCTACTCGCGAGCGCGGGGTAAGGTGGCCGGGCCGGGCCGGGCCGGGCCGGTGCCCGGGTCCGGGCCGGGCGGGCCGGGCTGGCCGGGCCGCACGGGTGGCCAGGGGTTGGCCACGTGCGCCTGGGGTTATACACCATGAGGATGGGGGATCACTAACACCCCATCATCAGAGCATGATCTCGCTCTTACACTGGGTGGACAGGGTGACACTGCCGGCTCACCTACCACATGACGACGTCGGGCGGAATTCAAAGTCCAAGTCCGCAGTTTCTCGCAAATTTGGGCTTCGACACACCCAGGGTGGCTGGAGTGCCATGCAATATGAGTAAACAGAACGACAGGAGCGATAACGGTGGTGGGGGTGGCAGGCCCGCCCCCCGCACCTAGACACTTCTTCACACCCTTGGCTGCCCAATTCAAAACTAAACTCTCTTGGGCGGCTAGAGAGTGCTCACATGGCCCATATTTTCTCCCCCTACCTTGTCTTGACCAATCAGCAGGAAGCCGGCACTGGTCCTGATGCCGCTTCCAATGACAGCTATTTCGCGCCAAAACCGGCATAGAGTAGAGGTGCTTAGACCAATACACGGGCCCCTCGCCTGTGGCGTGGCGTGAAGTCACAAGGAGGGTGAGGCCTAACACTAACGTCCTCAATGTCTCCCTTGGTGGGGGGGAGGCTAGCATTCGCCTCCACTGTCCCCCTCCACCTCTACGGTTTTTTATACTACCCTCTCTGTTTCACAGAACAGGCAAATTTTGCTGTAATTCTCTCTACAGAGCAATCACAGACCTCTAACTAGTTTTAACTGACAGCATTTAACATAAAGCTTTCATATGATACCCAACAAGTATATGTAAATTTTGAAAGCTTCAGTTTCTAGAGTCCCTAGAGCCGACCAGCTATATTCTAGAAACTAGGAAAACTAGCTGAGGAGATTCTACATCTCCTCACAACATGGACATGACTCTCCGTGGGGTGAGTTGGTGAGCTGGTAGGCTAGATGGGAATGTGGGTGGATAGGTTTGTGTGGAAGTGAATAGGTAAGTGTGATGGAGGATGTTGGTTCGTATGAAGGTTGCACCCGCAAGATAACGTAGCTTTTAAGGGTTGGCAAATGTTAATATTCTAGTTTGAGGAGCTGTTCACTTGAGACAGTTAAGCAAGCTCCCAGCTGTGTCTGGGTACAAGTGACAGGATGAACAACCCAGCGGGTTTTCTTCCTATTGGGGAGTGTTGTACATGCTGCTCTGGCGGTATGTCCACTCACAAAGTGAGTGGCGCTGCCCAATAAACTCGCCCCTCGGGCAAAATTTAAATGGGTGGCGACTTGAATTTAACGGATGTAATGATGTCGTGAGTACAGCCTGGTAAATGATATGTAGTAATACATATTACATATCAGCCTCATCTTCACCCTATGCTGTATGCTGAATTCACCGTAAATGTATGCTGTAAATACACTATTGTAGCACAGTTCCTGTGCCAGGTGAGTACGACGGGGTCTACCATAGCCTGTGCTGCTTGGAACTTTTTGTTCCCAGTAGCTGAATCTTAAAGAACAACAACATACACCATTGTATTAATACAGCAGTGTAGTTATACAGCAATGTAGTAAATGCAGGGTTTGGTAATACAAAGTACATTGATATATAGCAGTAGGACATAAAATACAGCAAGAGTAATATTGAAGTACATAAAATATAGCATTTTTATAATACAATTGGACAGCAAATACAACATTTTAACAAAACAATAGTGTAGAAAATAAAACTTTGTAGTAAGGCTGTTGTGGACCATTATAGTAACACAGTAGTTCAGTAATTACATCATTGTACTAATACAGTAGTGCAGCGAATTCAGCATTATATGAATAAAATTGTACAATAAATACAGAATTGTGTTAATAAAGTAGTGTAATAAATGCAACATTGCATTAATAAAGCATTGAAATTAATGCAGCATTGTATTAATACAGTACAAATGCAGCAAATAAAGTAACACGATTTATAGACGAATACAACATTATAGCCATTTTTGTAGTGCAAATAGTAGATTGGGCAGCGTAGATATGTTAATACAGAATATACACGAATACAGAGTGTGTAACAGTATAATTAACATAATAAATACAGCAGTAGTAAGTAGAACAGAATTATACAACTGAGTGTAGTACACTCAGTTGTTTATATCACATCAACGTGATATAAACAAGTCTTTAATTAGTGGTTTAATGTAAAATGCAAATGAACTGCAATAATACATAAAAATGCAGCATTGTAGCACTTGCTAAGATTGTAACAATTACAACATTGAACTAAATGAAAACAACGTAACATTTTGCCACAATCAAAATTGTGGCAAAAATAAGCGTAGCAGCTACAACACAGTAAAGTAGATACAACAGTGTAAAAATACGAAAGCCGGCGTAGCGACGTGAATACAGGAAATACAGCAGTGTAGTAAATACATGTCCCTTGAGATATTTACACTTCTGGGTGTCGCCTAACGACCTACCGTAAACCAGCGGTTTTATGGATTTTCAAGAGGCCTCATTGTCCTAAATTGCGACTTAGGTGGCGTCGCTTACTCTGATTCTCTGTTACTGCTTGAGGGAGAGCGGGGGGGGTGTTGAGAGAGAGAGAGAGAGAGAGGAGAGAGAGAGAGAGAGAGAGAGAGGGGAGGGAGGGAAGATAGGAAAGTTATAGAGATGGCGGAAGGGAATGAAATGAGAAAGGTAGAGATTTGTTTAAGGAGAGAGAGAGGAAGAACGGTAGAGAGAGAGAGAGAGAGAGGAGAGATTGTTTCCCCCATGGTGCTGTGAAGGTTAAGAGAGGTTAAGAGTGGAGTTTGTGTTAATTTCCACGGGGAGGTAAGGAGGCAGGGAGTGGCTGCACTTGCTGTGAGAGAGAAAGGGAGTAGCTGCACTTGTGAAGGAGGGAGTGGTCGGAGGGAGTACCTGCACTTGTGAAGGAGGGAGTGGTCGGAGGGAGTAGCTGCACTTGGTATGAAGGAAAAGATAAGGACTGATTCTTGAGGGAGAGAGGGAAGGACTAACCCTTGAAGGAGGGGTAGAAGAGCTGATCTTGAGGGAGGAAGGGAAGGACTGATTCTCGAGGGAGGGAAGTAAGGGCTGGTGATTGAGGGAGGAAGGGAAGGACTGGTACTTGAGGGAGGGAGGGGGAAGGGTAGCTTGGATGAGGGTTAGTCCAAGATTTAATTAGTGGTTTAAGCCATTCATTTTCGCATATTCTGAAAAAAATTACTCGCTTTAAAAAAGACTTTAGATCAGGGAGACTTGAAATAGAAAGGTAGCCAATAAGTATGGGAAGGTAGGGGAGTAAAAATACACTAAAGCTTACCTCGAAACTTTCCTTGACGAAAAAAAAAAACTTTAGATGTCACCATAAAAAGTTACTCGAAAGCGACTTTTTGTTCTTTTATCTTGATCATGAAGAACGTCTTGAGCACAACCTTGCCGTGATTTGTGTCTTTTGTGAGATATCTCAAGTCTTTCCCACAGCTTAGCTGTGGTGACCTATATTTGAATCGGAATATGATACATCAATGATGTCACGTGTTTTGATCACAATGATTATTATTATATTTAATTAGAATTTGTTTTTAGCTTCTAATGAAAGGCAAAGCAGAAGACTGATACTAATTATAATAATAAAATAATAATACAAATAACGGCAATAGTAATAATACCAACGAATTATAAGCAGAGGAAGTTCATTATAAAAAAAAATGACAAGAAAATCTAGAATGCGTTGCGTGTCGCGTGTTACCGATATATCTTGTATTTATCATTATTCATCTTTTATGTAGTGTTGTGGTGATGGGTGAGGATGTGAGTTGTGGTGTGTGTGTGTGTGTGTGTGTGTGTGTGTGTGTGTGTGTGTGGTCGTTATAATCACGCCAACCACTCGACCGCGACGCCCACACCATCGTTAACGATACTTAATAGCCGTGTTGACAAAGCGCCAGATCTGGTCTTTAAACCCGACTGTAAATAATCCGGAGGCAGTATTGAAGTTGAGTTGGGAATGCAATCCGTGTTGTGTTACTGTGGGACTCTTTGACGTGTTGATGGCGAATTACCCGACGGTAAACACAGACTAAAGAAGTATCTCTCAGATGGATATATATATAATAGGCAAGGCTAAAGGCTCGAACTGTGAACTGTCAGGGGAAAGGGCCAAGCCATTGCGAATACATAGCACTGGAAAGGGGTCTGGATAAGGATTTGGGATGAGACAGCGTCTAAAGGCTAGAGATAATAGGATAAATAGGATAGGATAAATGTAATAATGAAATCCGTAGTCTACAGCAGTTCTTCTTAAGCTGGTGAATGGTTCGCCTAAGGGTGAATTAAGTTATTTACTTACATACTTAAAAAGATGTATTGTCATTAACCTTTAAAATATATAATCGCTTCAAATTCTGGATGATTAAGACGTTTCTTTTATGTCTTTTTCAAGTCTCAGTAGTTTAAAAGTATTTGCGCTAGGGTTGGGTTACATACAAGAAATTTGACTAAAATGGCGGCTGAAAATGGTCAAAGGAGTACAGGAGCGCCCTAGTTATTGGTGATAAATAACAGACATATTAGTGTAGAAGTAGGGCGCCTGACAGCTGAGTGGACAGCGCTTCGGATTCATAGTGCTGAGGTTCCGGGTTCGATCCCCGGTAGAGGCGGAGACAAATGGGCATAATGTTTCTTTCACCCTGATGCCCCTGTTACCTAGCAATAAATAGGTACCTGGGAGTTAGACATCTGCTACGAGCTGCTTCCTGCGGAGTGTGTAACAGAAAGGAGGCCTGGTCGAGGACCGGGCCGCGGGGACGCTAAGCCCCGAAATCACATCAAGATAGAAGTTTGTTTCTAAGAATCTAATTCTAAATTTTAAGATAGTTGTTTGCTAACTTTATGTAAAACCATAGAAATACAAGTAATTTTCTTTCTAGTTTCTTCTACGTATTTCTAGAATGTTCTAGAACTTGAATAAAATAAATACTTTAGAAATTAGTTAATTTAAGTTTTCTCCTAATATGAAAAAAAATAATTACATATAAAATTATCCACAGGAGAGAGAAAATTGCTCAAAACATAAGGAAATTTAGTCGCGGGCGAATTAAACTTTGTAAGGCTCGAGGGGGAAGAAAGAGCATTGAAATAATTTAAGTTCTATAGTTCTTAGTCTTTAGTTGAAATAGTTCTACTGTTCTAGACAGTAGACTTTGGTTGTATTTTGATATGGGGAAAGAGTCCTTCGACCACTACAGTCAAGATGTCTGTTCTGTCTGTTGGGAATGTTGTTCCATGTTCATATATTCGTCGGCTAAAGGTTTCATAACGTCCACACTGGGGTGACAATTATTGGCATAACGTCCACATTGGGGTGACAATTATTGGCATAACGTCCACACTGGGGTGACAATTATTGGCATAACGTCCACACTGGGGTGACAATTATTGGCATAACGTCCACATTGGGGTGACAATTATTGGCATAACGTCCACACTGGGGTGACAATTATTGGCATAACGTCCACACTGGGGTGACAATTATTGGCATAACGTGCACACTGGGGTGACAATTATTGGCATAACGTCCACATTGGGGTGACAATTATTGGCATAACGTCCACACTGGGGTGACAATTATTGGCATAACGTGCACACTGGGGTGACAATTATTGGCATAACGTGCACACTGGGGTGACAATTATTGGCATAACGTGCACACTGGGGTGACAATTATTGGCATAACGTGCACACTGGGGTGACAATTATTGGCATAACGTGCACACTGGGGTGACAATTATTGGCATAACGTCCACATTGGGGTGACAAGCATTGTCATTTAATTAAAGTTAGGTTATTCTAGCATCACCAACAATTACAATATGCCAATCACCCTCCTTGCTCGGCCAGAGAGTTGAACAAGACAGAGAACTTTTCCCGTAAATAAAAGATACTCTCTGCAATAAAAAGTTCATAATTTTCTGTGTATGTGTCTTATGGGCGCGTTCGAAGCGCTCGCCTACACACACACACACACACACACACACACACACACACACACACACACACACACACACACACACACACACACACACACACACACACACATTGTTGTAACCATAGTTTTGATTCTGAGGATTTTTTTTTTTAAATCGAAGTAGTTCTTGAAATTATTATATCTAAAACATTTAAAGTGATATTTGTAATATATCAAGATAAAGCTGCATTTTTATTGATAATGTATTTTTAATTTAAAGACATTAATTATACTATGTCATAGAGATTAGCAATCATGATTTGTATCACATATGCAGATTAGCAGCAAGGAGGCAACGGGCTCAAGCTGGCTTAGTGTATTAATGCCTTTGATGTTAATAAATTATAAGTGCATTTTGGAGCAGTGTGATTAGTGGAACATGCATATTCATATGTGCAGTATACCCTGTACTTTTCTCTCTCTTGCCATGCTTGTGAACAAGTCACTTGGTGTAATATAGAAATAACTTGTATCTCAACAATTTGTGAAATATTTTATTGACATTTTATTATTTTATAGATTAGCTAGTATTTATTTGAAAATAAAATAACTGATTGATCTTACTCAGAAGAGAGAAAATGAGTCTTAATATAAATGATGCGATTAAATGTCTTGCCTATAAAAAGAGGGAATGAACGAATTCGAATGAATATATGTATATGAATTATATATATATATATATATATTGAACAGAAAGTAAATGGCTGAATATTTTTGATGAAAAAAAGGGGAAATTATTTCAGCCTTTTCATGCCTAACACTTTGGTTGCGACTGTCGACCACTGTCGCCAGTTTATGACACTTGCTTTACGCTATTGATGCATTGGTTAGGTTCCTGAGAAGTAGACTGGCGTCTCAATCTAACTATCTAATCTAACAAGCGTCTCTAACTATCCGGTCTGGGTCTGACGGTCAGTAACTAGTTAAATATGGTTATATTGACACACAGAAATCACAATAGCGTGATGCATCAAATGAACAAATCCACAAGGGCCGTGACGAGGATTCGAACCTGCGCCCGAGAGCATCCCAGACGCTGCCTTAATTGACTGAGCTACGACATGGTAAAAGGAGTTGAAAGCTCAGTCGATTAAGGCAGCGTCTGGGATGATCTCGGACGTAGGTTCGAATCCTCGTCACGGCCCTTGTGGATATTTATATTTTACGTACTGATGGGAGGTGGTTCTGCATGCAATCCCTCTACAAAACAAAGGACCCAGCTTCATGAAGAAGTCATTTCCCTGTTGAAGAGATGAGTTTTACGTGACTCCCAGCTGATGACATGCAAGTTCCTCTCGAAAATAGCTTCTCTTAGTTCGTATGTCAAAGTGGCACGTGTTGAGATGATTCACACTTCAGACATGTAAGGATGTAAGCAAAGGTTTATAAGAGAAGGTGGATTGGTTCTTATGTTGAACTCCAAATATTTTTGGGTCGCTCAAGTGATATAGGATGTTTAAAACATTTAATTTGCGTTACTTGAAAGATAAAATTACTAGTTTTTACCTGCTGTGATGTTGCCTGCAATAGGGAGAGAGAGATTGCTGTATTGCTACTTAAGAAAATAACGATTACTGTTTTTCCAGTGTTACTGATGGCATAAGATTAATTATGTAACTTATAGATGGAGAGAAGCTTCCTCCTTAAAATGTTTCTTTATGGAAGATAACCAAGCTCTTCCTCTTGCATTATTGCTATAGCTGCTTCGCGACAAAAAATGCTGAAAGTGTTTCGACTGTCATTGTTGGTTGGGTGGAGTGGGGGGGGGGGTGATTAACAAGGCATCTGAGGCAGTAAAAAAAGTAGTTCTGACTTGACTTGTTTAGTAATGTGTTTCCTGCTGTTGATCTAGTGTAGGCATCAAGATGAAATAGACTGGAATTATTTACCCATATTATTTTTGGAATTATATATAGATAACATATTCGTATATTCGTGTGTGTGTGTATTCACCTAGTTCTGCTTGCGAGGGTAGAGCTCTGCTTTTTCGGCCGCCTCTCAACTGTCAATCAATCAACTGTTTCTAACTACTAACTATTTTTTCAGACACACACACACACACACACACACACACACACACACACACACACACACACACCACACACACACACACACACACACACACACACACACGGCCTGTGTGTGTGTGTGTGTTCATTCACTCAGACTCCATACACAGTTTCAAATGTAGATATGATAGAGCCCAGTAGGCTCAGGAATCTGTACACTAGTGATTGACAGTTGAGAGGCGGGACCAAAGAGCCAAAGCTCAACCCCCGCAAGCACAATTAGGTAAGTACAATTAGTGAGTACACACACACACACACACACACACACACACACACACACACACACACACACACACACACACACACACACACACACACACAGAGGAAGCAGCCCGTAGTAGCTGTCTAACTCCCAGGTACCTATTTACTGCTAGGTAACAGGTGCATTAGGGTGAAGGAAATTCTGCCCATCTGTTTCCGCCGGCTGCGGGGATCGAACCCGGTTCCCCAGGTCCACGAATCTAGTGCGCTGGCCACTCAGCCACCAGCTCCCCAAGCAGTTGTGTACTCACCTATTTGTACTCACCTATTTGTGCTTGCGGGGGTTGAGCTTTGGCTCTTTGGTCCCGCCTCTCAACTGTCAATCAACTGGTGTACAGATTCCTGAGCCTACTGGGCTCTATCATATCTACACTTGAAACTGTGTATGGAGTCAGCCTCCACCACATCACTGCCTAATGCATTCCATCCGTTAACTACTCTGACACTGAAAAGTTCCTTCTAACGTCTCTGTGGCTCATGTGGGTACTCAGTTTCCACCTGTGTCCCCTTGTTCGCGTCCCCCCAGTGTTGAATAGTTTGTCCTTGTCTACCCGGTCGATTCCTCTGAGGATTTTGTAGGTTGTGATCATATCTCCCCTTACTCTTCTGTCTTCCAGTGTCGTAAGGTGCATTTCCCGCAGCCTTTCCTCGTAACTCATGCCTCTTAGTTCTGGGACTAGTCTAGTGGCATACCTTTGGACTTTTTCCAGCTTCGTCTTGTGCTTGACAAGGTACGGGCTCCATGCTGGGGCTGCATACTCCAGGATTGGTCTTACATATGTGGTGTACAAGATTCTGAATGATTCCTTACACAGGTTCCTGAACGCTGTTCTGATGTTAGCCAGCCTCGCATATGCCGCAGATGTTATCCTTTTTATGTGGGCTTCAGGAGACAGGTTTGGTGTGATATCAACTCCTAGATCTTTCTCTCTGTCCGTTTCATTAAGTACTTCATCTCCTATTCTGTATCCTGTGTCTGGCCTCCTGTTTCCACTGCCTAGTTTCATTACTTTGCATTTACTCGGGTTGAACTTCAACAGCCATTTGTTGGACCATTCACTCAGTCTGTCTAGGTCGTCTTGTAGCCTCCTACTATCGTCCTCAGTTTCAATCCTCCTCATAATTTTTGCATCATCGGCAAACATTGAGAGAACGATTCTATACCCTCTGGGAGATCATTTACATATATCAGAAACAGTATAGGTCCAAGGACTGACCCCTGCGGGACTCCACTCGTAACGTCTCGCCAATCTGAGACCTCACCCCTCACACTGACTCTTTGTCTCCTGTTGCTTAGGTACTCCTGTATCCAACGGAGTACCTTCCCTTTCACTCCAGCCTGCATCTCCAGCTTTTTCACTAGCCTCTTGTGTGGCACTGTATCAAAGGCTTTCTGACAATCCAAAATATGCAGTCTGCCCACCCTTCTCTTTCTTGCCTTATTTTTGTAGCCTGGTCGTAGAATTCAAGTAACCCTGTGAGGCAGGACCTGCCATCCCTGAACCCATGTTGATGCTGTGTTACAAAGTTCCTTCGCTCCAGGTGTTCCACTAGCTTTCTTCGCACAATCTTCTCCATCAGCTTGCATGGTATGCAGGTTAGGGACACTGGCCTGTAATTCAGTGCCTCCTGTCTATCCCCTTTCTTGTATATCGGACTACATTAGCTGCTTTCCAAATTTCTGGCAGTTCCCCTGTTGCCAGAGATTTGTTATACACTATGGAGAGTGGTAGGCACAGTTCTTCTGCTCCTTCCTTAAGTATCCAAGGAGAGATTCCATCTGGGCCTATAGCCTTTGTCACATCCAACTCTAGTAAACACTT
>WNGS01072933.1:0-12856 GCA_020271785.1 Procambarus virginalis
TTGGAGCGAGACATGAACCCAGCGATAGGTGATGTAAATGGGGATTTCGATGTAGATTCAATTTATAACGTATTTAAGAATATTCTAAACACAGCAAGGAACGTAGTATACCACACAAATTGAATAGATCGATTACTAATGACCCAAAGTGGATAACAAAGAATTTGAAGAATCTTATAGGTAAAAAGAGAGCTTGGTACAAGAGGATTAAAATGGGGAGGTCACTTTAGAACAGGAATTCGTACAACTAGTTAGAAATGTTAAAAAAGAGATAAGGAAAGCAAAAAGAAACTATGAAGTTCGTATAGCAGGGCAAGCAAAGACAAATCCTAAAGGGTTTTTTCAGTTATATCGAACTAAGACTAGGGAAAGGATAGGTCCATTAAAAACTGAGACAGGTCAAATAACAGATAGTGATGAAGAGATGAGTAGTATTTTTAATAAATATTTTGTATCTGTATTTACTAAAGAGGAACTTAACAATATGCCTTCAGCCAACAAGTCTATGTGGGTGGGGACGAGGACAGGTTGACGAGTTTAGCAGTTACCAGGGAGGATGTTCTTAAACAAATAGTAAAACTCAAACCAAACAAATCCCCAGGCCGGATGAAGTGTTTGCCAGAGTGCTGAAAGAATGCAAAGAGGAGCTTTGTGACCCACTGTCAATCATATTTAATAAATCAATAGAGTCAGGCAGAGTGCCAGAGTTTTGGAAAGTTGCTAATGTGATACCAGTTTTTAAGAAAGGAGATAGATCACTTGCGTCTAACTATCGACCAATTAGCCTAACGTCTATTGTGGGAAAGTTACTCGAATCTATAATAGCAAATAAAATTCGTCTTCATCTTGAAAAACATAAATTAATAATTGAGTCGCAACATGGTTTTATAAATGGCCGTTCATGTTTAACAAATTTGTTATCTTTTTATTCTAGCATAGTTGAGGCAGTTGATAGTGGTAAGGATTGTGATGTTGTGTACCTTGACTTTAGCAAAGCTTTCGATACAGTGCCACATGAAAGACTGATTAAAAAGATAGAGGCTCATGGTATTGGGGGTGCTATATTAAGCTGGATTAGGGCATGGCTATACCAAAGGAAACAGAGAGTTAGTATAAATGGAGTCAAGTCAGAGTGGGAAAATGTTGTAAGTGGAGTGCCTCAAGGCTCTGTCTTGGGACCTCTGTTGTTTATAATATATATAAATGATTTAGATTCAGGTTTGAGTAGCAACATTTGCAAATTTGCCGATGATACGAAAATCGGTAGGGAAATTAATTCGGAGGAGGACTCACTATCACTTCAAGTTGATCTAGATAGGGTTTTGAAATGGTCAAAGGACTGGCAGATGCAGTTTAATGCTGATAAATGTAAAGTTCTGAGGCTAGGTAATGATGATAGAGTTACAAGATACGAGCTAGATGGTGATTGAGATTGCGAAAGGGATCTGGGAGGTATAATTAGTAAGAATTTAAAACAAAAGGATCAATGCATAAATGTTCGTAATAAGGCAAATAGGACACTCGGATTTATTAATCGCAGCGTAAGTAACAAGACACCTGGTGTGGTTCTCAAGCTATATCTTGCTCTGGTTAGGCCCCATTTAGATTATGCAGTTCAGTTTTGGTCGCCATATTATAGAATGGATATAAATTCACTTGAACGTAGGATGACTAAGTTAATTCCCAAATTAGAAATCTTTCATATGAAGAAAGATTAACAAAGCTTAATTTGCATTCACTGGAAAGGCGAAGAGTTAGGGGTGACATGATAGAGGTTTACAAGTGGATGAATGGACATAACAAAGGGATATTAATAGGGTATTGAAAGTATCAACACAGGACAGAACGCGAAACAATGGGTATAAATTGGATAAGTTTAGATTTAGGAAAGACTTGGGTAAATACTGGTTCAGTAACAGGGTTGTTGATTTGTGGAACCAATTGCCGCGTAACATTGTGGAGGTGGGGTCCCTCGATTGTTTCAAGCATGGGTTGGACATGTATATGGACATATATATGAGTGGGATTGGGTGGTTATAAATAGGAGCTGCCTCGTATGGGCCAATAGGCCTTCTGCAGTTGCTTTGTTCTTATGTTCTTATGTTCTTATGTTTATGTCTAGCTCCAAGACCGGCCCACACCCCATACCCAAGACTTTCCAATCAATTTGACCCAAAAAATTCTTAGGCTATTAAAATCAGCTTTTCGAAAATCTGGCACTTTAACAGAATTTTCTCCTACAGGTCTATTCCATTCTATGCTAAATCTGATTTCTTTGTGATCACTGTTCCCTAGCTCACTCCCTATTTCGATGTCATTAATTTGTGTTTCCCTGTTAGTTAACACTAAATCTAAAATATTATTTTCCCGTGTGGTTCCTTAATGTGTTGCGTAAGAAAGCAATCGTCAATTAATTCTAGAAAATCTTCTGCTTCACTATTCCCTGTTTGTTCAACCAGTTTATTCCACTCAAATTAAAGTCACCCATGACATAAATACTGTTAGATCTAGATGCCCTAGATATTTCATCCCATAGATGCTTTGCTTCCATTCTGTCTAAATTTGGTGGCCTATATATAACTCCTATTATAATATTATTTGCTTTTTCGTTTAATTCTATCCAAATAGTTTCTGTGTGTGGCTCAGTTTTGATTCCCTCTTTGAGACTACATTTCAAATTGTCCCTAACGTATATGGCTACTCCACCTCCTCGTCTAATATATCTATCTGTGTGAAATAGTTTAAATCCATTTATTTGATATTCAGCTAATAGTTCTCTATTATCAACATTCATCCACGTTTCGGTAAGTGCAATAATATCTATTTTTTCTGTGCAGACAAGAGCATTTAATTCGTTAATTTTATTTCTTAGACTTCTACTGTTTGTGTAATATACCCTAAGTGAATTGTTATTTTGAGGCCTTCTCTTTCCCTGATCATTTTGCCAATTCCTTTCTCCCGCAAACACATACTTTTATTACATCCTTCCTCCAAATCAATTCCCATACCTCTATCTACTAACAGTTTAAACCCAAACAAACACCTCTAACCACTTCTTCCAACGAGTTTGCAACAGCAACAACCCCAGCCTCGATAGATGCACCCCATCTCGAGCATACATTTCATTTCTTCATAGAAGTGTCCGAGTTGTCTATATAAGATATTGCATTAGATTTGCAATATCTTTCCAGCCTGCAATTGACACCAAGTGCCCTCGACATCCATTCACTTCCCACTCCCTTTCTTGGAAGAATGCCACATATGATCGGGATTCCTCCCTTGCTCCTAACTAATTCTATTGCTGTCTTGAATCTTTGTATTAGTTCCTCACTCGTAACTCGCCCAACATCATTACCCCTTGCACTTAAACAAATAATGGGTTTGTTCCCCATTATTGGTTAAGTGCAAGGTAATGATGTTCGAGTTACGAGTGAGGACTAATACAAGATTCAGACAGCAATAGAATTTCCTTCATAATATCATCATGTTTCGAACAATATCACCAATACCAGCTCCCAGATAGGAAACCCTTAACCTGTTCCCTTTATCTCTGGCACAAAAACGTTCTGTCTAAATACCTCACCTTTGAATCTCCACAACCCAAACTCGCTTCGTTCCTCCCTTTTCCTTTAGAGCACTTTGAGGGACCTGTGCTTCAATGCTCCTCGTTGCTTTGCCTTTGGCTCCTCGTTGAACTACAGGTTCACCACAGCACTCGTCCTCTAACACATCAAATACGTTAGAAGTCTTTAGGCTATTAGGTGCCGGTTTTGCCAAGGTCTTCTTAAGACCCCTGTCCCTTACAACTTGCCAAGATGAGGTCTTTTTAATACTGGTCTCCTCCTTTGTTTCTTCCTGATGTTGCTTCAGCTGTCGTACCTCCTCCCGTAGCGAATCCAGCTCTGTCCTCAGAGCTCCAACTAGGTTCACCAGTTCCTTCACTAATCCTTCCATTATTGCTGTAATAATATTACTACAATCGGAGCTCCAGCTAACACAACCTCTCACTGTGACAGCACGTGACTGACTCGGATCTTATCAGTGTAGAAATAATTCCATTTTGTTTTGATTATATAGGTTAAGTTAGGCTGGTTTCGGTAGTGTCGATTAACTGAATAACAAAAAATATGAGCAATGATGCAATGAACGAAGATATGAGTGGATACAAGGCATTGTGGCATAGTCTGTCATGCCACTTACCGAGAAAAGTTGAGTTGTTAAGAGATTTTACTCAGTGTGTTAATGAGAGGTTGGACCCCTCCTCGGAACTACTTTGTGACGTCATGGGCGGCTAAGCAACGTACCCCATTGGTGGAGCTGACCACACTGGGATAATGACGTTTCCATTAAGGGGAAATTAGGTTCCAATTTGCACAAATATGCAATAAATGAAAACTCGTTCGATTTCAATCAAACTTTTTTGACAAGTTGTATATGAAAAGTGTTTCATCTGGTCCAAGTTTCAGCATCGAACAATAAAAGGAAGGGATAATAAAAATACTTGATTCAAGTGTCAAATTTATACCAAAATGGTCAAAAACGATTATCAAACAAAAGTATCAACTGAAATCATATATATGACTCTTTGCTATCACAACAGCATATATTAAAAATATTATAATTTGTTTAATTGGAAAAAAATTTAAGTTAAAAAAAATGATTTTTTTTTATTTTTTTTTTTTTACCGGACGATTTGCATGAAACTTATACACGTGACTGCACGTAAGCCTATCTGTAAGGGTGTCAGTTTTGGAGAAAAGTGGCTGATGTCAACCTCAGCCACAGGTGGCAGAACCTTAGACTTTATTATTTGCTTGTTTTTTTTCAATAAACATAAACGTTCAAATAACTTTTTAATTTTTTATTCAATTTAGATAATTTTTGGGGGGAACTTTGAAAATTTGTATTAGGAAAACTAAAGATGTTTTGGAAAATATCTTTCAACATATCCTTTATTATATGCTAATGTGTCAGAAAAGTGTCATAGAATAATTATATCTGAAACGTGTGTTTATTTATTCAGATTTGAAAATGTGTAAAAGTCGTTGAAAAAATAAAAAAATCTCCCTTTCTATTTACGCTGCAGTACTGAAACTTGGGACAATAGCAGCCCTTTTCATATACAACTAGAGATGAGAGAACTTTAGGCTATGAGAACATACGAATGAAGGTAACTGCAGAAGGCTTATTTTACCCATACGAAGCAGTTTCTATTTATATCTTCCCAATCTAGTTCATATATGTACACTGAATGAGTATTTTGATTAGGCATCGATGGGTATATGTTACAGTGGGATGTTTTAGGGTGTTAATATCCGGGATTAGCAGTGTGGGAGATATATATGACAATGTCTGAGTGATGTTATAGCTTTTGTCTTGAAATATTATATAAATAACAAATATTTGCATATTTTGTAGTTCAGTAGTGTTCTTATGCCCATTTTTTTATCACTGTCGCAAGTGAGATGCACATTAGTTCGTGCTCTGTGTTGCTCGCCTTGTTTCATACGAATGGGAGATAGTGGATTTCATCCATTCCTGTGATCAATAAACGTTCCTTGGATGGATACTATAATTATAAATGCTTCCAGATAAATAAGGGGGACAAATAGCGTCTTCTGAATATTAATAGACATTATTGAAATGTATAAATGGAGATGAATGGGGATATTAATAAGGAATAGACCTACTTCAGGTCATCTAATAGCCGCAATTGATGTTTTGGTTAACATAGATTAGAAGTTAATAGGAGATACTGTAAAAGACCTTCTGGAATTTCATTTCTTATGTTTAATATTCAATCTTAGCTAGAAAATGATCTTAGAAAATGAGAAACAGTATGGAAAATATTACATTAAGGAAAACAGACTTAATGTAGGAAGATGAATGCACCTGTGGAGGTCGCCAAGGTAACGCAAAACACCCCAGATGAATGGCGACCTTTTAATCCCCTTGAACGGGTTTTAATGGGAAACAGAAGACGAACAATCACTGGCTGGGGTAACGCAAAACACTCGAGTCAGGGACCGGCCTTTTAATCCTCTTGAACCAAATTTTCAGGGACTAGAAGACGAACAATCACTCACTGTGGTAACGAAAACGGACCTGGACGGAAAGTGGCTTTTTAATTCCCTTGAGCAAAATGGCAGGATCTCGGAGAGAAACTTTGTATTCCCATTTTGCAAAATAATATATGATGGATGGAAGCAGGTTGAGAAATGACATGAAGCAAATTTGAAAATCCCCACTGATGCTATGACCGTGCGTCGGAATAAGCCAAACGCACGGTCATAGTCTCTATTGTTACTACTGCTACAGTGTTGTCATCCCCTTCCCAGCACCTTCCAGTAGTCACCCCTGAACCCACGTTCTAAAAATCTATCCATCAACTCACATTCCCATCAAATCAAAGACTGGATGCCATTCATTAATGGGTGTACAATTATGATTGAAAATCCACCCCACACCTTCCTCAACCTAATATTTTGAAATATAAATCTCTCACCAAAGCATCCCCAACTCATCCTCCCTCACTCATATCTCTGCGAGGGCAACCCATATCTTCCCATTTGTATTATTGTGTTGTTCTGTAAGGCGAGCTTAATAGGCAGCGCCCCTCATTCTGTGAGAGAATATACCGCTGTATGAGAATAGCGTCCCTGTTTCCTGATGGTATAGGACAGCAAACACTCCTCTCAATGTTTGCTAACGATGCTAAAATAATGAGAGGGATTATAACAGACGACGAAAGCAGGAGACTGCAAGATGAACCCGATAAACTGATGGAGTGGTCCAACAAATGCCTACTGGAGTTTAACTCAAGTGTAAAGTAATGAAAATAGATGTAGGGAGGAGGCCGGACACAAGGTGCCAATTGGGAGAAGAAATCTTTCAAGAATTAGGTTAATAATTCCTTGAAAATTCTGGGGTTGATATCACGCCTAAATTGTCCCCCTGACGCTCATATCATAAAGATATCAGCAGTAATATGTGCTATATTGGCCAAGATAAGAACAACCTTCAGAAACCTGCATAATCAATTATTCAGAACCTTGTATACAATATATCAGACCAATCCTAGAGTATGCTGCTCCAGCCTTGAGTTCCAAATCTATTCAAACAAAAGAAAAAGTTTGAAAAAGTTCCAAGCTATGCCACTAGACTAGTCCTGTTGCTAAGAGGTATGAGCTAAGTGGAAGGCTACTGGAGTTAAACAACATATCACCATAAAACAGACGAGTAAAGTGTGACATATTTGCTACCAACAAAATTCTCAGAGAATTGACAGGGTAAAGACAAATTTAATAGATACAGACAAACTGTTTAGCATGAGTGGTACCTGCACAAGAGGTGCTACTGGTGTCGCCACGACGATATGAGAAATAACTGTTTAGGTGCCAGAATTGTTATCAAATGGATTACATTAGGCAGTGATGTGGTTATCTCGAGGTTATCTTGAGATTATTTCGGGGCTTAGTGTCCCCGAGGCCCGGTCCTCGACCAGGCCTCCACCCCCAGAAAGCAGCCCGTGACAACTGACTAACTCCCAGGCACCTATTTACTGCTAGGTAACAGGGACATCAGGATGAAAGAAACTGTCCACTCAGGCACCGGCTCCCCACCTGTGGAGGCAGAATCCATACACAAATTCAAATATATGAATGCCAAAGCCCTAAGATCAGAGATCTGTACACCAGTTGAATGAAAGAGCCGAAGCTCAACCCCCTCAAGCACACCTCCATGAAGCTCAACCCCTCAAGCACACCTCCATGAGTACTAAAGATAAAAAACATTCAATATATTCTCATAATTGAACAGTTAATAAAGCACGAGGCTTAGCATTTCCCGAGCTGACGTCATCTCGGGGTACACAGTGGTGGAATACCTTACAAACAGCATCTCTATATGACACACTGTTCAAGGGAGGAAACACAGGAAGTTGTTATGGGCACAGCACAGCACAGCACGACACAGATAAATGATAACACCTATCACATACGAAATGATGCCTCTAATTTGTTGAAGAATCTTGGGAATGAAGTATTCCATGTGATCATATTAAGTCGAACCAGCACATATAATCTTTCATTTATAAGAATTCAAACAGGAGAGGAAAGCCACAGAAATCCACATTGTCACACCTCTATTACAGTCAATATCCCTCTATTATATGCCTAATTTTCCCAAAGACTTTGCAGCATAGTTGTGTACTCAGAGCCGCTCACTGTCTGGTCACTCTTCCCCTTGTGCTCCCATACTGGTAGTTTAATGTTATGACAAAGTCACTAAGTTCTTGCTTTGAGGTGATGTTGTGTATGCTGCACAGGCGATGTTGGTGTGTATGCTGCACAGGTGATGTTGGTGTGTATGCTGCACAGGCGATGTTGGTGTGTATGCTGCACAGGTGATGTTGGTGTGTATGCTGCACAGGCGATGTTGGTGTGTATGCTGCACAGGTGATGTTGGTGTGTATGCTGCACAGGCGATGTTGTTGTGTATGCTGCACAGGTGATGTTGTGTATGCTGCACAGGCGATGTTGGTGTGTATGCTGCACAGGTGATGTTGGTGTGTATGCTGCACAGGCGATGTTGTTGTGTATGCTGCACAGGTGATGTTGTGTATGCTGCACAGGCGATGTTGTTGTGTATGCTGCACGTGTGATGTTGTTGTGTATGCTGCTCAGGTGATGTTGTTGTGTATGCTGCTCAGGTGATGTTGGTGTGTATGCTGGACAGGTGATGTTGTGTATGCTGCACAGGCGATGTTGTTGTGTATGCTGCACATGTGATGTTGTTGTGTATGCTGCACAGGTGATGTTGCTGTGTATGCTGCACAGGTGATGTTGTTGTGTATGCTGCACAGGTGATGTTGTTGTGTATGCTGCACAGGTGATGTTGTTGTGTATGCTGCACAGGTGATGTTGTTGTGTATGCTGCACAGGCGATGTTGTTGTGTATGCTGCACAGGTGATGTTGTGTATGCTGCACAGGTGATGTTGTTGTGTATGCTGCACATATGATGTTGGTGTGTATGCTGCACAGGTGATGTTGTTGTGTATGCTGCACAGGTGATGTTGTGTATGCTGCACAGGTGATGTTGTTGTGTATGCTGCACAGGTGATGTTGTTGTGTATGCTGCACAGGTGATGTTGTTGTGTATGCTGCACAGGTGATGTTGGTGTGTATGCTGCACAGGTGATGTTGTGTATGCTGCTCAGGTGATGTTGGTGTGTATGCTGCACAGGTGATGTTGTTGTGTATGCTGCACAGGCGATGTTGTTGTGTATGCTGCACAGGTGATGTTGGTGTGTATGCTGCACAGGTGATGTTGTGTATGCTGCACAGGTGATGTTGGTGTGTATGCTGCACAGGTGATGTTGTTGTGTATGCTGCACAGGCGATGTTGTTGTGTATGCTGCACAAATGATGTGTATGCTGCACAGGCGATGTTGTTGTGTATGCTGCACAGGTGATGTTGTGTATGCTGCACAGGTGATGTTGGTGTGTATGCTACACAGGTGATGTTGGTGTGTATGCTGCACAGGTGATGTTGTTGTGTATGCTGCACAGGCGATGTTGTTGTGAATGCTGCACAGGTGATGTTGTGTATGCTGCACAGGCGATGTTGTTGTGTATGCTGCACAGGCGATGTTGTGTATGCTGCACAGGTGATGTTGTGTATGCTGCACAGGCGATGTTGTTGTGTATGCTGCACAGGTGATGTTGTGTATGCTGCACAGGTGATGTTGGTGTGTATGCTGCACAGGTGATGTTGTTGTGTATGCTGCACAAGTGATGTTGTTGTGTATGCTGCACAGGGGATGTTGTTGTGTATGCTGCACAGGCGATGTTGTGTATGCTGCACAGGTGATGTTGGTGTGTATGCTGCACAGGCGATGTTGGTGTGTATGCTGCACAGGCGATGTTGGTGTGTATGCTGCACAGGCGATGTTGGTGTGTATGCTGCACAGGCGATGTTGGTGTGTATGCTGCACAGGCGATGTTGGTGTGTATGCTGCACAGGCGATGTTGGTGTGTATGCTGCACAGGCGATGTTGGTGTGTATGCTGCACAGGCGATGTTGGTGTGTATGCTGCACAGGCGATGTTGGTGTGTATGCTGCAAAGGCGATGTTGGTGTGTATGCTGCACAGGCGATGTTGGTGTGTATGCTGCACAGGCGATGTTGGTGTGTATGCTGCACAGGCGATCTTGGTGTGTATGCTGCACAGGCGATGTTGGTGTGTATGCTGCACAGGTGATGTTGGTGTGTATGCTGCACAGGCGATGTTGGTGTGTATGCTGCACAGGCGATGTTGGTGTGTATGCTGCACAGGTGATGTTGGTGTGTATGCTGCATAGGTGATGTTGGTGTGTATGCTGCACAGGTGATGTTGGTGTGTATGCTGCACAGGTGATGTTGGTGTGTATGCTGCACAGGTGATGTTGGTGTGTATGCTGCACAGGTGATGTTGGTGTGTATGCTGCACAGGTGATGTTGGTGTGTATGCTGCACAGGCGATGTTGTGTATGCTGCACAGGTGATGTTGGTGTGTATGCTGCACAGGTGATGTTGGTGTGTATGCTGCACAGGTGATGTTGGTGTGTATGCTGCACAGGTGATGTTGTTGTGTATGCTGCACAGGTGATGTTGTGTATGCTGCACAGGTGATGTTGGTGTGTATGCTGCACAGGTGATGTTGGTGTGTATGCTGCACAGGTGATGTTGGTGTGTATGCTGCACAGGTGATGTTGTTGTGTATGCTGCACAGGTGATGTTGTTGTGTATGCTGCACAGGTGATGTTGTTGTGTATGCTGCACAGGTGATGTTGTTGTGTATGCTGCACAGGTGATGTTGGTGTGTATGCTGCACAGGCGATGTTGTTGTGTATGCTGCACAGGTGATGTTGTTGTGTATGCTGCACAGGTGATGTTGGTGTGTATGCTGCACAGGTGATGTTGTTGTGTATGCTGCACAGGTGATGTTGTTGTGTATGCTGCACAGGCGATGTTGTTGTTTATGCTGCACAGGTGATGTTGGTGTGTATGCTGCACAGGTGATGTTGGTGTGTATGCTGCACAGGTGATGTTGTTGTGTATGCTGCACAGGTGATGTTGTTGTGTATGCTGCACAGGTGATGTTGTTGTGTATGCTGCACAGGTGATGTTGTTGTGTATGCTGCACAGGTGATGTTGGTGTGTATGCTGCACAGGTGATGTTGTTGTGTATGCTGCACAGGTGATGTTGTTGTGTATGCTGCACAGGTGATGTTGTTGTGTATGCTGCACAGGTGATGTTGGTGTGTATGCTGCACAGGTGATGTTGGTGTGTATGCTGCACAGGTGATGTTGTGTATGCTGCACAGGTGATGTTGTTGTGTATGCTGCACAGGTGATGCTGGTGTGTATGCTGCACAGGTGATGTTGGTGTGTATGCTGCACAGGTGATGTTGTTGTGTATGCTGCACAGGTGATGTTGGTGTGTATGCTGCACAGGTGATGTTGGTGTGTATGCTGCACAGGCGATGTTGGTGTGTATGCTGCACAGGTGATGTTGGTGTGTATGCTGCACAGGTGATGTTGGTGTGTATGCTGCACAGGCGATGTTGTTGTGTATGCTGCACAGGTGATGTTGGTGTGTATGCTGCACAGGTGATGTTGGTGTGTATGCTGCACAGGTGATGTTGGTGTGTATGCTGCACAGGCGATGTTATCAGGATCCATCAGGGAAGATTTCATCTAATTCCTTTCCTGCCTCTTAATTACTTCATGCATTGATTTATGCATAATTTCCTATGGTGAATTCTCAGTTTCTTTTGGTTAATCATTATCAAACTTGGTTATACCAGGGAGGTCACCTCCCTGCTGGTATAACCTGGTTGTTCCAGGGAGGTGTGTCGTCCCTGCTGGTATAACCTGGTTGTTCCAGGGAGGTGTGACGTCCCTGCTGGTATAACCTGGTTGTTCCAGGGAGGTGTGACCTCCCTGCTGGTATAACCTGGTTGTTCCAGGGAGGTGTGTCGTCCCTGGTGGTATAACCTGGTTGTTCCAGGGAGGTGTGACGTCCCTGGTGGTATAACCTGGTTGTTCCAGGGAGGTGTGACGTCCCTGCTGGTATAACCTGGTTGTTCCAGGGAGGTGTGACGTCCCTGCTGGTATAACCTGGTTGTTCCAGGGAGGTGTGTCGTCCCTGCTGGTATAACCTGGTTGTTCCAGGGAGGTGTGTCGTCCCTGCTGGTATAACCTGGTTGTTCCAGGGAGGTGTGACGCCCCTGCTGGTATAACCTGGTTGTTCCAGGGAGGTGTGACGCCCCTGCTGGTATAACCTGGTTGTTCCAGGGAGGTGTGACGTCCCTGCTGGTATAACCTGGTTGTTCCAGGGAGGTGTGTCGTCCCTGCTGGTATAACCTGGTTGTTCCAGGGAGGTGTGTCGTCCCTGCTGGTATAACCTGGTTGTTCCAGGGAGGTGTGACGTCCCTGCTGGTATAACCTGGTTGTTCCAGGGAGGTGTGTCGTCCCTGCTGGTATAACCTGGTTGTTCCAGGGAGGTGTGTCGTCCCTGCTGGTATAACCTGGTTGTTCCAGGGAGGTGTGTCGTCCCTGATGGTATAACCTGGTTGTTCCAGGGAGGTGTGACGTCCCAGCTGGTATAACCTGGTTGTTCCAGGGAGGTGTGAGCTCCCAGCTGGTATAACCTGGTTGTTCCAGGGAGGTGTGAGCTCCCAGCTGGTATAACCTGGTTGTTCCAGGGAGGTGTGAGCTCCCAGCTGGTATAACTGTTGTTCCAGGGAGGTGTGTCGTCCCTGCTGGTATAACCTGGTTGTTCCAGGAGGCGTGACCTCCCTGGTGGTATAAC
>WNGS01072937.1:0-14137 GCA_020271785.1 Procambarus virginalis
TAAACCTGATTTAGGAGAGGACATTATGGCAACCTTAGAAATTTTTTTTAGTGAGTATAATTGGACAGACTTGTTGCTAGGCAAGGAAGTGAATGAGATGTATGTCAAGTTTTGTGAAATATATGATAAAGGCACAAAAAAATTTATACCAAACAGAGAAGCAGAACTAGGAAACAGGATTGGTTCAACAGAAAGTGCGAGAGGGCCAGAGACCAAAAGACACAAAAATGGAATCAATACAGGAAGAGGCCAAAACCCCAAACATACCAGCGATACAAAGATGCGAGAAAAACAACTACACGGCAGTGAGGAGAGAGGCAGAAAGAAATTTTGAAAAAGGGATTGCAGACAAATGTAAAACAGAACCAGGTCTATTCTATAAATTCATAAACAACAAATTGCAGGTAAAGGATAATATTCAGAGGTTGAAAAATGGGAAATAGATTCACGGAAAATGAAAAGGAAATGTGTGAAACATTAAACGAAAAGTTCCAAAGTGTGTTTGTACAAAATGAAATCTTCAGGGAACCAGATACAATAAGAATTCCAGAGAACAACATAGAGCACATAGAGGTGTCTAGAGACGAAGTGGAAAAAATGCTCAAGGAGCTAAATAAGAACAAAGCAGTTGGTCCAGATGGAGTTTCACCATGGGTTCTGAGAGAATGTGCACCTGAGCTCAGCATTCCTCTTCAACTGATTTTTCAGGCATCCCTGTTTACAGGAGTTGTAGCTGATGTGTGGAAAAAGGCTAACATAGTTCCAATCTACAAAAGTGGAAGCAGGGAAGACCCCCTTAATTATAGACCGGTATCATTGACAAGTGTAATAGTCAAAATATTGGAAAAAATAATTAAAACTAAATGGGTAGAACACCTGGAGAGAAATGATATAATATCAGACAGACAGTATGGTTTTCGATCTGGAAGATCCTGTGTATCGAATTTACTCAGTTTCTATGATCGAGCAACAGAGATATTACAGGAAAAAGATGGTTGGGTTAACTGCATCTATCTGGACCTAAAAAAGGCTTTCAACAGAGTTCCACATAAGAGGTTGTTCTGGAAACTGGAAAATATTGGAGGAGTGACAGGTACGCTTCTAACATGGATGAAAAATTTTCTGACTGATAGAAAAATGAGGGCTGTGATCAGAGGCAATGTATCGGACTGGAGAAATGTCACAAGTGGAGTACCACAGGGTTCAGTTCTTGCTCCAGTGATGTTTATTGTCTACATAAATGATCTACCAGTTGGTATACAGAATTATATGAACATGTTTGCTGATGATGCTAAGATAATAGGAAGGATAAGAAACTTAGATGATTGTCATGCCCTTCAAGATGACCTGGACAAAATAAGTATATGGAGCACCACTTTGCAAATGGAATTTAATGTTAATAAATGCCATGTTATGGAATGTGGAATAGGAGAACACAGACCCCACACAACCTATATATTATGTGAGAAATCTTTAAAGAATTCTGATAAAGAAAGAGATCTAGGGGTGGTTCTAGATAGAAAACTATCACCTGAGGACCACATAAAGAATATTGTGCGAGGAGCCTATGCCACGCTTTCTAACTTCAGAATTGCTTTTAAATACATGGATGGCGATATACTAAAGAAATTGTTCACGACTTTTGTTAGGCCAAAGCTAGAATATGCAGCGGTTGTGTGGTGTCCATATCTTAAGAAGCACATCAACAAACTGGAAAAGGTGCAAAGACATGCTACTAAGTGGCTCCCAGAACTGAAGGGCAAAAGCTACGAGGAGAGGTTAGAGGCATTAAATATGCCAAAACTAGAAGACAGAAGAAAAAGAGGTGAAATGATCACTACATACAAAATAGTAACAGGAATTGATAAAATCAATAGGGAAGATTTCCTGAGACCTGTAACTTTAAGAACAAGAGGTCATAGATATAAACTAGCTAAACACAGATGCCGAAGAAATATAAGAAAATTCACTTTCGCAAACAGAGTGGTAGACGGTTGGAACAAGTTAGGGGAGAAGGTGGTGGAGGCCAAGACCGTCAGTAGTTTCAAAGCGTTATATGACAAAGAGTGCTGGGAAGACGGGACACCACGAGCGTAGCTCTCATCCTGTAACTACACTTAGGTAATTACACATACACTGTAAAAGAAAAGTACAAGTCGCCGACCAGTGGGCAGAGAGCACCACACCGGCCAGGCAAAGAAGGCACAAAACTGCATCAAAAGGCCCACCTCGACAGCAAAACCTCAAAGTCCCAGCACGACCACAACATGTGCCAAGACCCAAAAAGATCAGTCTGCAAGCCAGGAAGACCCCGGAACCCCAGAAGGCAGAACCGGGTCACATGAGGAAACAAAGCCCCCTGAACCCACAAAGCTGATTTTCGATCTGGAAGATCCTGTGTATCGAATTTACTCAGTTTCTATGATCGAGCAACAGAGATATTACAGGAAAAAGATGGTTGGGTTAACTGCATCTATCTGGACCTAAAAAAGGCTTTCAACAGAGTTCCACATAAGAGGTTGTTCTGGAAACTGGAAAATATTGGAGGAGTGACAGGTACGCTTCTAACATGGATGAAAAATTTTCTGACTGATAGAAAAATGAGGGCTGTGATCAGAGGCAATGTATCGGACTGGAGAAATGTCACAAGTGGAGTACCACAGGGTTCAGTTCTTGCTCCAGTGATGTTTATTGTCTACATAAATGATCTACCAGTTGGTATACAGAATTATATGAACATGTTTGCTGATGATGCTAAGATAATAGGAAGGATAAGAAACTTAGATGATTGTCATGCCCTTCAAGATGACCTGGACAAAATAAGTATATGGAGCACCACTTTGCAAATGGAATTTAATGTTAATAAATGCCATGTTATGGAATGTGGAATAGGAGAACACAGACCCCACACAACCTATATATTATGTGAGAAATCTTTAAAGAATTCTGATAAAGAAAGAGATCTAGGGGTGGTTCTAGATAGAAAACTATCACCTGAGGACCACATAAAGAATATTGTGCGAGGAGCCTATGCCACGCTTTCTAACTTCAGAATTGCTTTTAAATACATGGATGGCGATATACTAAAGAAATTGTTCACGACTTTTGTTAGGCCAAAGCTAGAATATGCAGCGGTTGTGTGGTGTCCATATCTTAAGAAGCACATCAACAAACTGGAAAAGGTGCAAAGACATGCTACTAAGTGGCTCCCAGAACTGAAGGGCAAAAGCTACGAGGAGAGGTTAGAGGCATTAAATATGCCAAAACTAGAAGACAGAAGAAAAAGAGGTGAAATGATCACTACATACAAAATAGTAACAGGAATTGATAAAATCAATAGGGAAGATTTCCTGAGACCTGGAACTTTAAGAACAAGAGGTCATAGATATAAACTAGCTAAACACAGATGCCGAAGAAATATAAGAAAATTCACTTTCGCAAACAGAGTGGTAGACGGTTGGAACAAGTTAGGGGAGAAGGTGGTGGAGGCCAAGACCGTCAGTAGTTTCAAAGCGTTATATGACAAAGAGTGCTGGGAAGACGGGACACCACGAGCGTAGCTCTCATCCTGTAACTACACTTAGGTAATTACACATACACTGTAAAAGAAAAGTACAAGTCGCCGACCAGTGGGCAGAGAGCACCACACCGGCCAGGCAAAGAAGGCACAAAACTGCATCAAAAGGCCCACCTCGACAGCAAAACCTCAAAGTCCCAGCACGACCACAACATGTGCCAAGACCCAAAAAGATCAGTCTGCAAGCCAGGAAGACCCCGGAACCCCAGAAGGCAGAACCGGGTCACATGAGGAAACAAAGCCCCCTGAACCCACAAAGCTGATTTTCGATCTGGAAGATCCTGTGTATCGAATTTACTCAGTTTCTATGATCGAGCAACAGAGATATTACAGGAAAAGATGGTTGGGTTAACTGCATCTATCTGGACCTAAAAAAGGCTTTCGACAGAGTTTCTAAGAGGAAGAAACCTCCGGAACGAAACCAAAGAACCCAAAGGAACCCAGAATCGAGCCAAGGGTAGCCCAAACCACCACATTTGCCGGCGGAGAACACCACAGAAAGGCAAAGCACAGCCCCCAGACAGAACCCCCTGGGAAAACGGTCATAACAGACTGAAAACTGAGGGACAAGGTGTGGGAGCATGCATACCAGCCAGGGGACACTGAGCCCAAACCCAAAGACCAGACCCAAAACAGACAAAATGGAAAACCTGGTGTAAAATCAACACCCAACATTCCCAGAGAAACAGGCAACGGGCAGAAAACACCAGAAAAGCAAAGAAACGATATCAGGAGAATAAAAACCCCTGAAAAAAGGTGAAAATTCACCCAAGAAGCTCGCTCGCACACCCAGTCTCATGTAAACAAACCGCAACGCCGCCCTGGTGGCCACGCCGGGAAACCGGCAGACGAAAATGGCCGCCAGCAGGGGCTGTGACTGACGCTAAAGATACAAAAACACACCAGCAAAAATAGGAAGCAAGCAGACTCGATGGGCAAAAAATACCGCCCAACAGCAGAAAACCCAGGCAGGGGCAAACCACCCCAGAACTGCTAGCAGGCATCCCCCACAGCCTCTTGAACCAACAACAGAGGCCCTGGGGCCGTCCTCCAAGCCCTCCTCCTTTAAAGAAAAGCAAGAGTCCATGAGAAAGGCAGCAAGAAAGGGCCGCTGGTAACACCCAGAAGCCTTGGCCGGAGGAACCGGCTCGAAAAACCTCCGTCCGCAAACCCGAACAGGGCAGCCCCCGAAACCCTCCCGAGTCTCGGCCCCAACTAAACCCTGCCCCGACCCCGAAACCCACAGACAGTCCGGAGCCAGGAACAGGGAGGGAAAGGGGTGAACAGCACCTAACCAAACGGGGCGGCCTCGGGGCATCCGAGTGGGAAACCAACCTAGCATGTTGCAGCAACCTAACCTAGCTTGCAACACGAATGCCGCCTGTACTCTGAACAGTAATAACATCAGGAGAGTACTGGAGAACAAGCAGAGAATCTCTCGCAAGACTCCGGGTCAAGGTGTCAGTGACCCAACAGGCAGCATGACAGAGGTAAAAGTGGTGACTGTCACCCTGAGACAAGGGTACAGCAACCAACAATCCCATACAAGACGGGTTGGAACCCAGAAGACACATTCAATGGTCCCCCGAGCCCAGACTGGGGGTTTCCAGGGCCCGTAGGGTAACTGCTATGGGAAGCCCGGGCAAGGTGTTACTAACCGGTTAAGAAACCCAAACATAACAAGAGGGTAGAGGATAGCACTGAAAAACTGAAAACCCCTGCGATGTGTACAATCACGGGGGCCTAGCAGAGGGCCGCCAAACACTACCAGTGGAACTATAGCCACACTAGGCAGACCCCCACCAGGCATGAAAATAAAAACAAAAGAAAAAACCTGCTAAAGTACACCGTCTCCAGAGGCAACAGGAACCGGCCGCCGCTTAGGTGGCAGGCTGTGCAACATCTTGACGCCCTAACCAGCACAATACCAATCCCTACCCAGGGCCAAACAAGGGCTCCAAGCCCCAGCTGGCCCCAAGGGCGAGGCAAATGCCGAGCAGCAAGAACCTCTACGGGAACGGTTCCCGAACGCCCCAGGGAAGATAACCCTGTTACGCAAGGGCAGTACTCACAAGGCGCTTAGGGAAGTCAGCCACTAAGCACATGCAGCCCTGGCACTGATGAGGTACTCCTGGCCACCGCACAACACAACACATGACAGTGAACGCCACACAAGGCAAACACCGCCTAGGAAACTGAGGCCAGAGAAGCATCTATCCCGGTTGACATTAACTTATGAACTGAAGCTTGGCAGCCGGCGCGGTAGGTCCGGGGCTTCCCCCTCCCCCTCTCGGGGTGGGGAGGGCTGCGCGGACGATCGGTGCGGCAGTAAAGTGTGATGTTTGCTTGTTTGCTCGTTTCCTTATGATTGTAGGGAGTTTGTACCTCTCTGTTCGGTTTTTTGTTTTAGATTTTTACCATGTGGGGTTTGTTTTGTTATGCCTACCTTTCTGGGTGCCTAACCCCGGTCAATGGCAGATAAGGAAAACCCCAACCACAAAGGGGTTTTCCAGGGCCATTGCTCCCTGAAACCTCTCTGAAGGGGCCAGGTTCTGGCACTGGTCCCTGGTAGATCTGAACTCCTTAGCTAATGTCCCGGTCTAATATAACATACATTAGCCCGATAAGCTCCAGGGAGCCGTAGGGGCTCCCCACAGAAAAGCCAGAATTCCCTGCCAAGGTCTTAAGGGGCCTGACAGCTGAGTGGACAGTGCTCAGGATTCATAGTCCTGAGGTTCCAGGTTCGATCCCCCAGTGGAGACAGAAACAAATGGGCAGAGTTTCCTTTGCCCTGATGTACTTTTTCACCTAGCAGTAAATAGGTACCTGGGAGTTAGACAGCTGCTACGGGCTGCTTCTTGGGGGGTGTAACAAAAAAAAGGAGGCCTGGTCGAGGACCAGGTCGATGGGACACAAAGCCTTGAAATCATTTCAAGATAACCTCAAGAAGTTGCTGTTGGGAATGAGCTATAGGAATCAAGCATGGAATCTAATGAAACACCCTTATCCAGCAGCATAGCTTCTTGTTCCTGCTCTTCTTCCTTCTTCCTCGTGGAGTGTTGCGGTCAGTTTTGACAGCTGTTGAGTGAGGTTTGTGGCTGGTTGGGATCCCAGGTTACCTAGTGATAGGGTGCATCAAAGGTAGGGTGTTCCGCTGTACCAATGACCATTTGCCTTCTTTGTTTTTCAGAAACTCTTTTTTTTTCAGGGAGTAGTTTGTTTGCTTTGACTGTCTTTCTCATAGGGTTTCTTCTTTGTTTTCTGTTGATCTTTGAATCCAAGCTTCCCTCACCTCACAGTGCCAGATCTGATCCAGTCTACCAGTAGGTTTGCTTGGGTTTCATTTCGATGCTTGGCTTCACCAGAGAGGAAGTTACAAAGAGCTACTGAGGGCACAGCAGAAAATTAAAACTTCAGTACATTTACTGTTTGATTTTTCCTTAGGTATCAGATTCCTGGTGGGATATTGTGCAAGGTGCAGACAACCGCTTTGGGAATGGCCTCACAGCTTCCATACTCTCTCTGCAGGAATCTTATCTCAGTAAACTCAGTGGAGATGCATCTCCTTGAGTTTAAAATATATAATTTAATTATAGTTTTACATTGTGATTTTAATCTGTAAATATATGCTAGTACAAGTGCTAAAATTGGAATCTAAGTAAACATTAAACCCATTTATATACACAAAAATAATAAAAATCAAAATATTTACAGTACAATATACAGTATTAGGAATGATGTTGCATTCAAATACTTGTAATAAAATATGAAAGTGCATTGTATTATTTTTGTCCTATTCTTGCATGTTCATTGTCTTTTTGGAGGCATAATTAACAGACCAGTTAGCCACAATCACTATTCTCTTCTATGACCCTAATGTCTTACCCCTCTCTTGGAAGCTTCCCATCAGATGATGATCAGAGCAGATGCTTCTACATGAGGATACTATCATCACACAATCCTTTCACACTTTCAAGCACTCTGATCCCATCACTTTACCTTATGTTTTATATATTATTACAGTGTTTCCTTCAAAGATACTAGTTGTCTGCTTCTACCATGTGATCCCCTTAAACCACCCTTCTCATTAAGCATTCTCAAACATTCTTCTAACTTGTTCATACAACCTCAAAACATTCTACTATCTTGTTCATACAACCTCAAACATTCTACTAACTTGTTTATACATCTTCAAACATTCTACTAACTTGTTCATACAACCTCAAACATTCTACTAATGTTTTCATACAACCTTAGTGTGCTGTGCTTCATTTACTTTACATTTCGTTCCCTTACCTTTTCACTCATACTGCATCTCTCATATACTTCCTCATTGCTAAGACCATTCCATATACTTACACAAGCTGCTTCTCCTTAAAAATAATATCCACTGCTTGTACTTTTCAGCATCCTCCCCCTTTCTATACCAAATTTCCATGTATCAGGGCTGGGAGTAGTATACTATACTGTCAGTGCCTTCTCAACTACCAAACTAACATTCCTTCCTCTTATTTTACTATTCACCTCTCCTACCACTCTTCTCCCACTCATTAGCCACATTCTTGTTTCACCTTCCATATTCCCATTTTTATCTAACTTGCCTCCAAATACAGTATTTAAAACTTGCTACCCCTTAACAGTATTTCAATTCCCCATTTTTATCCTGTTGTTCATATCACTATCTTACCAATCTATAGAGCCATAATAAAAACCACAATGTTCAATTCCATTCTCACACGCACAATACCTAGCCTTACTTTTTCCCTACATTGACCAACTTTCATCTCTAGTACACACTATCACTCTCATTACAATCTTTTGCAATTCTTCCTCACTCTCAGCCATTAAAATTTCAGCTTATCCTCCCATAATGATAGTACAGTACATACTTATTTCAACAGTTTGGTAAAATATACAAAAAATGTACCATTGTAGTTTAGTTTAGTTTATTTATTATGCACCCCATACCCATATTGTGGGCAGTAATGGAAAGGGTTACAGAGGTACATAATGGGCTCAGGGAATGAACCCCACAATTCATTTAGCTAAGCAAGTTAGAATCTTGATGAGCTAGTTACAAAATTCAATGCACATCGTCACATCAACATTGGGCTCAAGACCGACAACAAGTATAGTTTTTTTTTTTTTTTTTAAGATATATACAAGAGTTGTTACATTCTTGTACAGCAACTAGTACGCGTAGCGTTTCGGGCAGGTCCCTGGAATATGATCCCCTGCCGCGAAGAATCGTTTTTTCATCCAAGTACACATTTTACTGTTGCGTTAAACAGAGGCTACAGTTAAGGAATTGCGTCCAGTAAATCCTCCCCGGCCAGGATACGAACCCATGACATAGCGCTCGCAGAACACCAGGAGAGTGTCTTACCACTACACCACGGAGACTGTCAAAGTTTCAAAATTCAGCAACTGACATATGTGGAGAGCTAGTGTCACAATTAATATGTTTATCCTGCACACTGCCACCCATCCAGTGGGCAGTGGTGGATAGGTTACAATCACTCAGTTACTACCAACAGTTAGTAAACTGGGGATATTTTGCCAAGACTTCTGGCAGCAGATCATTTTGAATTAAATATTTACACATCTCTTGAACATTTCTTATCGAATTGTCTTTAAATTCATGTATCTTTTGCACTCCATCACATAGTGACAGAAGGTGTGCGAATAATTTTGTTGACACAGTTTACATTTGGTCAGGTCTACACCAGCAGATAATGAAAATTTCCAGAGATACTGTACTTGTAACTAAATAAATAAATAAATAAATGTTTATTCAGGTAAGGTACATACATACAAGAGGTTTTGCAAAAATTGATAGAGTTATAGATAGAGCTAGTACATACAATGCCTAAAGTCACTATTACGCAAAGCGTTTTGGGCAGGAAAAACATTAAAGACAAACTTAATACTAATTGAGATTAAAGTATAAAATGTGTTGAGAACAATTAAAAATAAAATTACAAATAAAAAAAGGGGGGAACTTTGGCAGAAAAAGCAGCACAAATACAATTAGGTCAAAAAACAGCGTTGTTTAAAAAAACAGACATGGGTTGACAATATAGGGGCAAGGTAGGTTACAGGGAATTTATTAAGTGCTTAGTTTTATCTTAAACTGGTTGAGAGAGGTACAGTCTTTAACATGATTGGAAAGGTCATTCCAAATTTTGGGTCCCTTGATTTGTAGAGCATTTCTAGTTTGATTAAGCTGTGCTCTTGGAATACCAAAACTGTATTTGTTTGTTGACCAGACCACACACTAGAAGGTGAAGGGACGACGACGTTACGGTCCATCCTGGACCATTCTCAAGTCGATTGTGATGAGGAATGTTGTTGTTGTTATAGATTCAGCTACTCGGAACAAGTTCCAAGTAGCACGGGCTATGGTGAGCCCGTGACTTACCTGGCACAGGAGCGGGGCAAATAGCAGAGGCTATAGTGAGCCCGTAGTGGACTTACCTGGCACAGGATCGGTGCCTGGTGGTGTGATGAGGAAGTAGAGACAGGCAATAAATAGGCAAGAGAGCTGAGGAGCAAAGTAAGGTGTCGTAGAGGGGATAGTAATAATAATAAGAGCTGCAGAAGGCCTATTGGCCCATACGAGGCAGCTTCTATTATAACCACCGAATGAGAAGGAGATAGGAATAAGAAGAGGATAGCAAGGGAGCGTAGAAGAGAGAAAGAAAAGGAAAGAGAAAGATAAATGGAAGGGGTAGGCTTATGTTAGGTCACCGTCCCTTCACCTTCTAGTGTGTGGTCTGGTTAACATACTTTAGCCACGTTATTTTGACTCATCGCCTGTATTTGTTTCTGGTGTGGTGCTCATGGGTTCTGTTACAACCTTCAATGAAGCTTTTGAGGTCAGGATTGGCATTACAGTTCAGCATTTTATATATGTATAACACACATGAGAGAATGTGCAGTGACTTAATATCTAACATATTCAGAGATTTGAGTAGGGGGTACCAAGTGACGTCTGGGGCCAGAGTTGGATATTGTCCTAATAGCAGCTTTGTGTTGAGTAATTAGAGGACGCAAATGATTTTGGGTAGTAGAACCCAAGCACAAATACCATAATTGAGATATGGATAATTGAGGGAGTAATAGAGCATCACCAGGACAGGGCAAGGTACATAATATCTGATCTTAGAAAGAATGCCAAAAGTTTTTGAAACTTTTTTTGATATATTTAGAATGTATCCCTGGAAATTCAGCTTGTGATCAATGAGAACGCCAAGGAATTTGCTATCTATTTTGTTTCAAATTTGGGTATTGTTTTTCCTGAGTTTTGTTTGATTAGAGGATTTATTGCCAAACAGAATATAGAAAGTTTTGTCAATGTTAAGGGTGAGTTTGTTGGCAGTTAGCCAAAGATGAACTTTATTTAGCTCAGTATTCACTGTGGCATTTAGAGCAAGGATCCGGTCGGCGAGCGGACAGCACACTAGACTTGTGATCCTGTGGTCCAGGGTTCGATCCCGGGCGCCGGCGAGAAACAATGGGCAGAGTTTCTTTCATCCTATGCCCCTGTTACCTAGCAGTAAAATAGGTACCTGGGTGTTAGTCAGCTGTCACGGGTTGCTTCCTGGGGGTGGAGGCCTGGTAGAGGACCGGGCCGCGGGGACACTAAGCCCCGAAATCATCTCAAGATAACCTCAAGAAGGGGGTCAGGATTGGAGTAAATGAAGGTTGTGTCGTCAGCAAATAGAATTGGTTTGAGGTGTTGGGAGGCATTTGGAAGGTCATTAATGTAGATGAGAAAGAGGAGAGGGCCAAGTATGCTGCCCTGAGGAACACCGATGTTGATGGGTAGGGTGGGAGAAATTGAATTATTCGCAGAAACATACTGGAGCCTGTCAGAAAGGTAAGATTTGAGGTATTGCAGGGAGTGTCCTCTGACTCCATAATGATGTAATTTAAGAAGAAGGTTTTGGTGGTTGACAGTGTCAAAAGCCTTATGCAGGTCCACAAATAACCCAACAGGGAACTCATTTTTATCAAGAGCTGCATGAATCAAGTTAATCATACTAATAAGTGCATCGTTAGTGCTTTTTTTTTGTGTCTGAATCCATATTGACAAGAGCTAAGTATATTGTGTTTGGCTAGATAAGAGTAAAGCTGCTTGTAGATTAGTTTTTCAAATATTTTTGACAAGTTAGGCAGGATTGATATAGGTCTGAAGTTGCTAACATCTGTGAGATCACATTTGTGGACAGGGGTTAATCGCACTTTTTTTTTAGAATATCTGGAAAGGTTTGAAGTTCAAGTGACTTGTTGAAGAGCAATGCAATAGCAGGGACTAAAGATCTGGAGGCTTTCTTGTAAATTAAAGTTGGTATCTCCTCAAGGGCACCAGACTTGGTTTTAAGGGAAAGGATTATCTCATTAACATTAGTGGAATTTGTAGGCTTTAGGTACAGAGACTGTGGAAAGTTACCTTTAAGATAGTCCTTAACATCAGTACTGGAAGATGGAATGTCATATGCAAGGGATTAACCCAATGGAAGAGAAGAACCTATTGAACTCAATAGCAGAATCAGAGGGCTGAAATGACCATTGTTATTGGACAGGAGTGTTGGTTTGTTATTTAAAATCTTCTTTGATCCCAATATTTGTGAAATTGTGTTCCAAGTTTTTTAATGTTGCTCTTTATTTGGGTAAATTTATCTTCGTAGTACTGTATTTAGTTTTGGCTCGTCTAATTATTTTAGATAGCAATAACAAGTAATTCTTTGAGAATTCTTTGGAGACGGTTCCTAACCTATGCTTCATCTCGAGGTCATGTTTTTATTAATGGATTTAAGTTCCCTTTGTAAGCCAAGGATTGTTTAGCCTTTTGGTTGTGACTTGTTTCGTTTGCATAGGACAGTGGGTGTTATAAAGGCTGAGAGTTTTTTGAAGAAAAGATTGCACTGCTAGGTTGATGTCCCCTATGTTACCTAACTCAGACTCCCAGTTGACATTAGCAGCAGCAGCTATAAAATTGCCTATAGTAGTTTTATTGTGCAGCTAAAGCTTAACTCCCTTGTCTCTAAGAGGTGGTTTGTAATGTTAGATAAGCGAACTGAGCTGAACTTAGAACCGAGTCTAAACTGAGCAGTAGTAACATCTAGAAGTCTGCTGATTTTATTGGATGATCCATAGAGATATGGCTCCTCTTGCATGATAGTATATCATGGAAATAGATGGAATTACTGGTGTCAATTTCACTTTGCCTCAGATCTACAAGATTTGATTGAAGTTCTTGGTGTACTTGATGTAATTCAAAGAGGTGGTGGTACTGCTTTTACTACCACCAAGAACTGACTTGCTTAAAAGTAATTAAAACTAGAGACCCCTGTGGAGAGTATATCTTTGCTTCTTTCAGAGTCAAGGGTGGTGAGGCTGTCCTACCTGTGGGAGCAGTCTACAGAATTTCTAACACTGATGTGACTGAATTCAACTTTAACCTTAGAAATCTAATACTAGAGAATAGACCTAACAAAACTACTTAATTATTCTGGGGACTTTAACATTGATCTCTACGAGCCTGATAACCCTCCTGCTGCTAGCATCCTTAACTGTATGAATTCCTGCTTCCTCATACCCTTAATCACTAGACCTACTACAATCACTGATAGTGCTGCCACGGCTCTTGACCACATCTGGACTAACATAACCTCTCCGGTTACTTCAGGAATAATCATTGATAGAACCACAGACCATCACCACACATTTCTCCTAACCAACATTATCAAACCACCTCTAGATACAAGGAAGATAAGCTTTAGGCTGCACAATGAAACTTCTATAGGCAATTTTATAGCTGCTCCTGCTAATATCAACTAGGAGTCCAATTTAGGTAACATAGGGGACATCAACTTAGCAGTGCAATCATTTCTTCAAAAAAACTCTCAGCCTTTATAATACCCCACTGTCCTATGCTAACAAAACAAGTCACAACTAAAGGCTAAACAATCCATGGCTAACAAAGGGGATACTTAAATCTGTTAATAAAAAACATGACCTTGAGAAGAAGTATAGGTTAGGAATTGTCTCCAAAGAATTTTCAAAGAATTACTCATCAGTGCTATCTAAAATAATTAAGAGAGCCAAAATTAAATACTATGAAATAAATTTACCCAAATAAGGGCACATTAAGAAACATGGAGCACTATTCACAAATATTGGGATCAAAAAAGATTTAAACCAATACTCCTGTCCATAATGATGGTTGCTTCAGCTTCTGATACTGCTTTTGAATTCAATAGGTTCTTCTCATCCATTGGGTCATCCTTGCTAATGATATTCCATCCTCCCATAATAATGTTCAGGACTACCTTACAGGAAGTCTCTGTACCTGTCTATCCACAGTCTCTGTACCTAACACCTTTCCTCACCCAATACCTAGTACCTTTCCTCTGCCCGAAAAGCATTGCGTAATAGTGGCTTTAGGCATTGTATATACTAGCTCTTTCTATAAATCGATCAATTTATGTAAAATTCACTTGTATGTCTGTACCTTACCTGAATAAACATATTTATTTTATTTTAACGCCTGCT
>WNGS01072941.1:0-15024 GCA_020271785.1 Procambarus virginalis
TTGTTCGATTTCTTCGATCTCCCTGCTTAGGCTTATTTCCTTGCTGTGATAGTTGTGTCTGCCGAAGCATTTCGGTATTTTTTTCCTTCTACGTACAGTCGTCTGCGTTCTCTTTCAGAGTGCTCTATTTGCCCCTCCTCTCCGGCAGTTGCTTCAAGCAGACTTGTAAGCTTAGCTGTCAGTTGAGCTATTCCCGGTGGGAGTTTTGTCGCTTAAGACCGTCTCCCATTGAATGGTGAAAGGTCTACATTTATTTTTTCCCAGTCAATCCTCTTATTGTTGAAATGAATTGATTGAATGAAGATCCTTCTCGCTTGTTTGGTCTCTTAGATCTACTACCGTTATTTATGCTAGTTCGCACTTCAATGAGCTTATGGTCTGATATGAAGTATCTGAGATTGTTTGTCTCTGATTAGTTCATCATTGTTTGTGAATAACAAGTCTGTGTGTTTTCGTTCCTAGTTGGTTCTGTAATCTGTGATTGAGCGAGAATTTGTCACAGAATCTCAAAAGTTCTCTGACCTGTGGCTGGTTATTTCCCGGGCATCCCTGCTATGATATTTGTGTTTGCCATTCTCCATCTTAGACTCGGTAAATTGAAATCTCCAAGGAAGATAATATCTGGAGCTGGGTTGCTAGGTCATCAAGTATGTTCTCTATTTTGTGCATCTGCTCTTTGAATTCCTCAACCATTGTATCTGGCGGTTTTATATATTAGAATAATAATTAGGTTTAGTTTCTCTACCTTAATTCCAAGTACCTCTACCACCTCATTAGTTGAGTTTAGTAGTTCTGTGCATACCAGGTCCTCTTTAATATACAGACCTACTCCTCCATTTGACCTAGCTTTTCTATCACATCTATATAAATTATAATTTGGAATCCAGATTTCACCATCCATGTAATCTTTGTATGAGTTTCCGTGAATGCCCCAAATATGGAGTTTGACTCTAACAGGAGACCATTTATGAACTACTTTATTCCTTGACTTTGGCTTTAGACCTTGAATGTTTGCAAAAAATGAATGATTGTCCATATTGTGTGTCAATTCTGGAAGGTTTGGTAGTTCTCCCTCCTCTCTTACCCTGACCCAGGTGTGTTGTTGTGCAATGGTTTGTCCAGTTTTGGAAGTGATATTGGGGATTGTGGTAGTCTCTGTGTAGTTTGGGGTGTAGTATGTGTGGGCTTGATGAAAAACCGTAGTCCAGTCTTGGGTATTCCCCCTCTCCATCCGTATTATTATTTATTATTTTCTAGTTTTTTGCAGTAATATTATTCAATAGTGTCTAGGTTATATATTATATATAAAATGTGTGAATCATAGTTATACTCAAAAGTTGGTGTGCATATTAGTGATTCAATTATTATGTTCATAAAACAATAAACAAATAGTTTTGCTGTTATTACACTATATACTCAGGTTATATAAGTACAGTAGAATCTCGAGTGACGACCGCCGAATGGCGACCATTTTGGGTAACGAAACGCCCTGAACGCCGACAATCCGTCTCGTTAGGCGACCATCATTTGAATAACGTCAAAACCCACATGGTAGGGTGGGACGCTTCTCGCACATTCTCGATGCCTCTGACAACGTAAAAAAATATTTTTCTTTGTTAACCACCGTGCTGCGAAGCGTTTATTGTGAAATCCCCCGGTGCGCATGAAATAAAGTGTTCCCCAAAATTATTTTTCTTCATAAAATGATAAATTCCCTTCCCTGAACATGTCTATGTAAAAATAAATACCAAATTCCACTTACTTTGGCTGTGGGGATGTGGACAAGGTGCGCTGTGACGTCATCAGGGCCTGGTCGCCCGTACGTGAATCGCCCAGACACGGTCGCGGGCCATTCAAGCACCGGGTGTTGCCACAAATATATTTCAATTATTTGTTTTATGTATTTCAATGTGGTTTTATTTTTTTTTTTTTTATCGTATATGATGCATATTTGTGTCCTTTACAATATGTATACAGTAGAACGTTCATAATGTTCCATGGAACTGTGATACATGTGTCAGTAATGTGTCCACAATAAATGTTATTGTTGCAATATTACCTGTTAAAAATTCACTAAAATTACAATATGTACAGTTTCACACACTATATTACACACTCAGTACTTCGGAAGTGAGTAATAATCAATGAAGTAGTTCATGGTACACAGCGTGACTTCGCTCTCAGTGCACCAAATACAGATAAATTTTCGCTTCCTGTTTCTTCATTCTGTGTGCTTGCAAATAACGCACTCACGTACACCCTTGGCTTTAGTACTTGTAGGTTGTATGTAGCCAAGCTTGTAAAGCATAAGGTAGTATTGAAAAGATTATAGGAAAAGATCAATTTGTAAAGTAGTCTTGAAAAGATCACTTTGTATGGTCCCACACAGGAAGAGATTCAGCTTGCCTCAAAAAGTGTCCATCAGCCAAAAAGAGATTCAGCTAGCCTCAAATAGTGTCCGTCAGTCAGGAAGAGATTCAGGTATTCTTGAAAATATCTATGGAAAACACCACCATGGAAGCCGCTAACACTGTTCATCTATGCTACTTGTATCAGAAGCATCATCACTGAACGCAGAAAACGATTCATCTATGAATCATCTAAATAAATTGGAGATAGCATAGGAATGCAAAGGTGACACTCAGAGCTACAACTGGATACACTCGTTGTATCGTCCTCATAGGTGCTGTATCACTTGCATCCGACCTTTGTGTTAGGTCTTTATTGTGCCTAGTTTCACCAATATTATGACCCTTATGTTATTCAAACAATAAGGTCTGAATTTCACCGACAGAGCGTTTCAACACCACGTCGGACAGGTGTTTGGGAGCCAAAGGTGCATGCGCCACCCATGGTTGCTCATTCAGTACTAACCCAGCCAGCAGCCCTAGGGCATTCTGGGAATTTTTTCCAAGATGGCTGCCTCTCACTGGAGATCCTAAGAGTCCATTTCGTACACAACCAATTTCATACACATTTAGAATTAGCAAGGAAAAATCAAAACGAGTTTTCTCGGTTGGCACAGTTTCCCGCCGACCGAGAATACTCAGTTAGCGCAGTTAAGTGGTTAAAGATGCTATTGATACTGGGATGTTGCAAAGCATTGACTTTTTGTAGAAAAGTAAATGAACTTTTTTTAGAGAAAGAACAAATGTCAAAAAGGTTCGTTCGGTGTTTGTCAGGTAGGTTCCTCCACGTTTCTTAACCCTTAAACCGCGCATATCATATATGATATCTTTGACAAAACCGAAACCGCGCACATCATTTATATATGCTTTCGTGTCTAGCGATATAATTTAAACATCCCGCCTGGGATAAGGGCAGCTATAGTACAGCCATGACCAATAATTGCCATATGCCACCTAGAAAAAAATCCAGGCCAACATTCTTGGGTGTTAGAGCATCAGTATTGAGCAAGCCACCAAGGCTGGTGCACGTAGCACGAGCTCACAGCACCGCTGTTCAGCTTTTGACCACAGCATCGCCTACAAATGCCATAATATACATAATACTGCTATTATTTAGCGATGATAGTATTATAGAAGACCCCTGACTGTGATAAAACTGATCAGGATTCTGATAATAGCAGGATTGTGGTGATATTTAGCGCTGTGCTCCATGGAGGGAGGAGTAAGGCTGTGGGAGGGAAGGTTGTGGCGTTGTCTTCTGACTGTGTGATGCCACCTTTTATTGACTGCACTCACCACACCAGCTTAGTGGTTCGCTATGGTGAACACAACTGTAGATATTTATATATAACGTGTGTATAGTGTGAGATAACAGCAAGAGGAGTAGGTTGGGAGCCGCCATTTTGGTAAGGGAGATGCGTCGTCTGCACGACTTGTCATGTTGTTTACTGGTGGCCACTATGGTCTTTGGGCACCATACCAGCTTATTTGTACAGGTATGGTGAATAAAGCAGGTAGATACTTATATATAATGTGTGTATATAGCATAATAACACCACAAACAATATTGTTGGAGGAGAAATATTAGTGCATCTGGCCTTGAGGGCAGCTGTCACCAGCTGACTGTGTGAGTAGCTACGTCTTTGTGCCTTTATTTACCATACAAGCTTAGATGTACAGTTATGGCGAACAAAACATGTAAATACGTATATATAACGTCTGTGTATAGTGAATAAATGCAAAAACAGTATTGTGGGAGGAGAATGAGGGCGAGTAAGGTATTGTTGAGGGAAGGAGTGGTTGCTGGTGTGTGGCGGTCATTCCTCGTTGCTTTTTGACTCAAAAGACCAACTTAGAAACTCGTTAAATAAAATATGGTGAACAAAACATGCAGATACTTATATATAACCTGTGTGTATATAATGTAACAACAGCAAAACTATTTGTTTATTGTTTTATGAACATAATAATTGAATCACTAATATGCACACCATAATTTTGAGTACAGCGATGGTTCACACATTTTATTATATAAATATACAGTGGTACCTCGGAATGCGAGTGTCCCTGTATGCGAGTTTTTCGGAAGACGAGCAGGATTTCCTCGGAAAATATGTCTCGGAACGCGAGGGTTACCTCGGGACGCGAGTTTGTTGATACGCGTACAGGCCGACCTAGCGCGTGGTGGTTCAGCGATCATCGCCCTCCGCCCCTCAGTTTACCATTGTCTCGCGCTCAGTGACTACCACACATTAATTCTTCACCTGGATTTTCAGTGTTTTGTTGGATTTTTGGTCATTTGACTATACAATTTGTTATTATATATCTCACCATGGGTCTCAAGAAAGCCATTGATAAGGTTCAACCTAAGAAAATAGCTGTGAGTAGAGGCAGTAGAGGATGTCCCTTCTTGATTAAGAAATGTGTAAAGTATGGGAAGAACTGCAAAGTTTTGTTGAAAAAACTCACCCAGATAAAGCTGTAGCAGGCCGTTGCATTGACCTTTAAATGATAATGTGATGTCTTACTACAGACAAGTGTTAAAATGTAGGGAAAAACAAGTGTCTTTAGACAAATTCTTAGTAAGACAAGCAAGTTTAGTGGTATGCAGGCAAATGTGCCAGTGNGATATTTTAACACTTTCGCGCGCCCACCCGTACATATACGACGGCAATATTTCTATCGGTTGTGCGGTCGCGTCGTACATTTACGGTCCGTATTAAAATAATTGTAAAAAATCCATCTTAAATCCGATTTACTTGGGGTTTGTTTCAAACTGTGCGCCATGAAATTCCCGTTCTCTCAGGTAGGCCGAATGTCACGTCGGCCTACTGGGTCACGTGACAGGCCCATTTTGTTGTCACGTGGAGCGATCGCATCTCTCTCCCTCGCGCGCCAAACTCGCACGGTTTCAAGGATTTTTACCCGTTTCTGTGTGTTTGTAACCAACTACATTCATCAATAATGGATCCAGCACCAGGCCCAAGCGGTGTTTCGGCTACAGGAGCCTCTGATTCATCTGGAAAAGACAAGATTACCGACATCTATAGGAGGTTCTCTGGATTGAGGCTCACTCCCACCAAGATTCCCAATCTCTTGGATGCCTTTGATCAAGTGGATTTGGATGGAAGTGAGGCAGAAGGTGAGGATTTAGAAGAAGAATGTGAATTTGGGGGGCCTGGAGCCCATGGGGCTGAATCGACAGAAGGAGGACACTGAAGGCCTAACAGAGGAGGGGGCACCAGCACCGCCGCCTCTCACCACAAGGCGCACACGTGGTGCGTGCATGCCTAAAATCCAGCTAAGGAAACGACCTCCTACTCGTCGTTTGAAAATAACCCCATTTGTTGATAGTAGGAGTGATTCAAGCTATGAATTATCAGGTGAGGATGAACCGAGTGAGGAAGATGAGGCACCCCAGCCTTCTCGCAAGCGTACACGTCCGGTACGTACTCGCCAGCCTGGGGCCAGTGTTGTGTGGCTTGAGGACAATATTCCACCATTGGGGTCTACACGTGTGGAACAATTAGACTCGTACGTGGCGCCCCAAAAGACCTGCAACATATAGCGAAGACTAAGATTGATGTGGATACCACAGTCTACCGCCGCAAGGACAACACCTTCATTCTGCTGTGGAAAGACAAGCGAGTTGTCTCTATGATTACCAACCTCCACAATGCAGACACAAATAGAGTTCAAAAACGCAAACGAGTTCGTAGGCCAGATGGAACAACAGGACTACAGCAGGTTGTGGTGAACAAACCAAAGGCAATTATTGACTACAATAAGTTCATGAAGGGTGTTGACCACTTTGATCAAATGGTAAAGTATTACCATTTCGCCAGGAAATGTCACAAGTGGACAAAGAAAATAACCTTTTATTTCCTGCAAATGGCTTTGCAAAACGCTTATGCATTGTACAAGGCCAACACAGATGACCGAAAGAAACTAACTCTGCTCCAGTTTCATGAGGTTGCTATTTGGGCTTTATTGAAATTTGACAAGGAAGAGTGGCCTGCAACAACAACACCATCTCCTCATTTAGTTCATGCTCCAGACATAAATGATGACACTGGTCCTGTGTATCCTGCTGCTGACCCGTCAACACCTGGCCCGTCGGGTGTGAGGCGCCCTCTCTTCACGTCTACACCTCGTGCTGAAGCCGACCATGAATCTGATGAAGATATTTCATCTGCTACACTGTTGTTTGAAGACAATGGTGAGAGCGACGATTCAGACTGTAGTGTACAACCAACACAGAGACAACAGGGACGTGTTGTTTTATCAGAGACTTGCCTGAACTACAAATTGAAGCATGAACTTGTAAAACTCCCCAAACGTCGCAGGTGTCAAGTGTGTTCAAAGTCGGGTATTAGGAAGGAAACTAGTATAGCATGCAAGACATGCGATGTTCCACTTTGTGTCATACCGTGTTACACCACTTATCACAGGAAAAGGGTGTATTGGGTGGACAAGAAGTAACCACCAGCACCAGCTTCACTCCACCTACGAACATCTGTTGAGCAACTTCAGGAATCGGTACCTGAAGGAGGTGGAATGGAGAGAAAACGCTCAACTTATTTTTCTACTATCGTCTTTCCTTTGGTAAGTACACATAATTGTCCTAGGTTGTTGTAGTATTGTAGGCTATTTTCTTAGGAATATTTTGATACCTAAATGACAACTGTAGCACGAAAACTAAAGTATACACGAAACACCAGAAACTTTTTTTGTGGGTGTTGCGGGTGTGAGTTGGAGTATCCAGAGCGGGTTCCGGTTGTGTGTGTTTGGCCGTCTCTACAGCTGTGAATTCCCAAGAATTGTACTTGATAGGCATATGTCTGTGTAGGGAATTTTATTCCGAACACTATAAAAAAAAAAAAGGTGTGAAACAAGTATAAACTTGAAAAACATGAACAAAGTAAAAACTTTTTACGTTCACGAGTACAAACACGCGTAAGATTTTATTCGCCGCAAATTTATTTGACACTCTGTTGACCAATTCTACCCATGTTCTTATAGAACTTTCTATTGCGAACACATTGCTATAAAAATGAAATACGTAGCTCCAGAAATAATGTCAGGACAGTGAAATAAGTATAAACTTTCAAAGCGCTGCATCACTGCATCACGCTGCAAAGCGCTGCATCACGGGAGCCGGTCGGCCGAGCGGACAGCACGCGGGATTTGTGATCCTGTGGTCCTGGGTTCAATCCCAGGCGCCGGCGAGAAACAATGGGCAGAGTTTCTTTCACCCTATGCCCCTGTTACCTAGCAGTAAAATAGGTACCTGGGTGTTAGTCAGCTGTCACAGGTTGCTTCCTGGGGTGGAGGCCTGGTTCGAGGACCGGGCCGCGGGGGCACTAAAGCCCCGAAATCATCTCAAGATAACTCAAGATATCACAACAGTGTCGTCGCTGCTGAAATCACGGCTAACGCTTCGGCTACTTCCCACACTCGTGCAGGTCACCCGTATCATAATTATACATTGATAGGCATATGTCTGGGTGGGGAATTTTATTGCGAGTTCAGTGATATCAAAACCAATGCTGTAGGATCACTGTGGAGCTGGCAACAAACGAAAAGTATGAACATTTACTTCCTGTTTGGGTGTCACGGCGAGTCATCTTCATGTTTATTTATTTCGTGGTGGGATAGCAAATGCTTTGGTGACATTTTATGCATATGATCTTGTAGAGAATTTTATTGCCAACACATTGATACCAAAATGAAATACGTAGCTCGAGAATTGATGTTAGGAGCGTGAAAAGTTTATACACTTTTTTGTCTTTACACTTGAGCGCCCAGAATGCCGCGCGCACAACGTGCTTTCTTTTTCCCTGAGTGCCACGCGCGCAAAAGTGTTAAACCTCTAACTTCCTTGCAGCTCTTGTTTTTCAGTTCCAGAAGCCATTTAGTTGCATGGTTTGCAACTTTTCCAGCTTATTGATGATCTTCTTTTCTTCTATTATTATGGGATCAGTTTTAAAATATGCACCTTTACTTTGCGAACAATTTGATACCAAAATGAAAGACATGACACGAAAATTGATCCAGTGTCAGTGTCAGAACACTGGAAAGATAATAAATACTTTTGTGGTCCAAATTTTAAAATATTTGCTAAAATTCCATTTATTGTTCTATTACTATGGGAGTAGTTTTAAAATATGCGCCTTTATAATGCAAACAAGTTGATACCAAATGAAAGACATAACATGAAAATTGGTGTCAGAACGCTGGAAATATATAAATAATTTTGCAGTGATGAGCGTCCAAAAATTAAAATATTTGTTAACCCTAAGACCGCGCAATACATATATAGATGATTTGAGAAACAAAACCGGAACCGCGCAATACATTAATAGCTGCTTTAGTGTCTAGTGCCTTAATTTAAAACCCCCCCCCCCTCCGCATAGGATAGGGGCAGCTATAGTGCAGCCCCGACGATAGTTGACAAACGCCACCTAGAAAAAAAATTGTGGCCAATATTCCTGGGTGTGAGAGCTTCAGCATTGATCAAGCCACCAAGGCTGACACACACCATGAGTGCACAGCACTGCTGTTCAGCTTGTGACCACAGTATGGCCTAAAAATGTCAAAATATATATGTTCATGCTATTATTTAGCGATGATAGTATTACAGAAGACCCTGACTGATAAAACGGACTAGGATTCTGATAATAGCAGGATTGTGATGATAATTAGTGCTGTGCTCCATGGAAGGAGTAGTAATGCTGTGGGAGGGAGGGTGGTGGCATCGTCTTCTGACTGTGTATGGCCACCTTTTATTGACTGCACTCACCATACCAGCTTAGTGGTTTGCTATGGTGAACACAAATGTAGATACTTATATATAACGTGTGTATAAGTGTAATAACAGCAACAGGAGTACGTTGGGGGCCGCCATTTTGGTGAGGGAGGTGCATCGTCCGCACGATTGTCACGTTTACTGGTGGGCACTATGGTCTTGGGCACCATACCAGCTTATTTGTACAGGTATGGTGAATAAAACATATAGATACTTATATATTATGTGTGTGTATATAGCGTAATAACACCACAAACAATATTGTTGGAGGAGAATATTAGTGCATCTGGCCTTGAGAACGGCCACCACCAGCTGACTGTGTGAGTAGCTACGTCTTATTGCCTTTACTCGCCATACAAGCTTAGATGTACAGTTATGGTGAACAAAACATGTAAATACTTATACAATGGGGCCTCGACTTACGATGCTAATCCGGTCCCAGAGACGGATCGTAAGTCAAAATATCGCAAGTCGAAGCGATTTTTCCCATAAGAAATAAAGGGAATTGAATTAATCCATTCCCCACCCTCCAAAATATTAACATACAAATACATTTTATACTGAATACAATGTTTTTTTTTTCTAACTACAATACAGTACCTAAGTTTATCTTACCTTTATGGAGGGCTCTTAATGGCATATGGAAGATGGTGATGAGGGAGGAGGAGGAGAGTTGTTACTGTTTGGAAGGGAAGTCCTCTTCCATTATCACATCAGGCAGTGATATTTTCTCTGGGGTACACTCTCTCCTACGTTTTGCCTGAATACCACTAGGATCTGGTTGTGGTTCAGTGCTTGTTTGTCTCACTACAAATTTGTCAAGAGACATTTGTTTTTCCCTTTGTTTTAACATTATTCTGTAATGATGCATCACAGTGTCATTGAATAGGTTAAGGCAACGACCTACTGCAGCTTGATTTGGGCGAGTCGTTTCAGCAAAAGTTTGCAATTCTTCCCATGCTGCACACATTTTCTTAATTTTTGAGGAAGAGACATTCTGTACTGGAACATCCTCCCCTGAAGAAATTTCCTCAGCTGCTTCTTCTTCCCCACTCGCATTACCACACAACACAAGAGTAAACCGATCTTTCATAGGCTTGTGTCCAGGCAATGACTTCTCCTCCTTGGTAATGTATGTTTTCTTTGGCAATCTTTTCCAGGATAGTCCTGTCTTGTCACAATTAAACACTTGTTGTGGTAAGTATGCCTCACTCCGCACAAAATCTTTAAATTCGCCAATGAATCTTTCAGCCGCTGGTTTGTCTGAGCTGGCAGCCTCCCCATGCCTCACAACACTATGAATTCCACTTCTTTTTCTAAATTTCTCAAACCATCCCCTGCTCGCCTTAAACTCTTTCACTTCTGCATCACTCGTTCCAGGGGTTTTCTTTAAAAGGTCTTCATGCAATTTTCTTGCCTTTTCACAAATGATGGCCTCCGAAACGCTATCACCCGCTAACTCCTTGTTGTGTATCCAAATTAATAATAACTTTTCAACATCCTGAAGTGTTTGTGTTCTATGTTTCGTGATTATTGATACGCCTTTTGCCACGTTAGCACTCATAATGTCCTTTTTCTTAGCCAGTATGGTGGATATCGTTGACTGAGATTTGTTGTACTGCCTAGCCAGTTCACCGACCCGCACACCGTCTTCATATTTACGAATTATCTCTTGTTTCTGCTCTATGGTCATTCTTACATGGGATCTCATATGTTGAGCCTTACCACTGACTTTCTTGGGACTCATGGCATGATATATAATAACTACTTTATTGTTCAAAATGCAAAAAAAGCGGAATTTCTTATAGGCGCGATCGTCACTAAGCGGGCAGCTGTAGTAAACTGAGGCAGGTCGGCCGCATGACCGGGAACCACACGCTCGGTCGACTCGAACGTGTACCAACAAATATCAGAAGATGACGACACCATCGGATATCGAGTCGCATTTTTCGATGAAATTTACATCGTAACTCGAAATTATCGTAAGTAGGGGCAATCGTATGTCGAGGTGCCACTGAATATAATGTCTGTGTATAGTGAATAAATGCAAAAACAGTATTGTGGGAGGAGAATGAGGGCGAGTGAGGTGTTGTTGATGGAGGGAGTGGCAGCGAGTGGCTGGCTGGTGTGTGGCAGTCAATCCTCGTTGCATTTTGACACACAATACCAACTTAGTGTTTCGTTATGGTGAGCAAAACATGCAGATACTTATATATAACCTGTGTATATAGTGTAATAACAGCAAAACTACTTGTTTATTGTTTTATGAACATAATAATTGAATCACTAATATACATACCATAATTTTAAGTACAGCGATGGTTCACACATTTTATTATATAAATATATCACAATACACACTATTGAATAATATTACTGCAAAAAACAAAGAAAAAATCAATCAGAGACGTTGAAATAATTAGGTAATAATATATTTGTGGCAACTGCCACCTGACAGCTCGGGTGGAGTAGACCTCGTCTGGCGAAGGCTCTTGAGGTTATCTTGAGATGATTTCGGGGCTTTTTTAGTGTCCCCGCGGCCCGGTCCTCGACCAGGCCTCCACCCCCAGGAAGCAGCCCGTGACAGCTGACTAACACGCAGGTACCTATTTTACTGCTAGGTAACAGGGGCATAGGGTGAAAGAAACTCTGCCCATTGTTTCTCGCCGGCGCCTGGGATTGAACCCAGGACCACAGGATCATAAGTCCAGCGTGCTGTCCGCTCGGCCGACCGGCTCCCCAAACGTCCCTTTTTTGCCAGACTTCCCTACCCTATTGCGGCTAAAATATGCCACATACGATTTTTTATATTTTTTTCCGTGATTAGGGAACACAAATGAAAACTTTTATAAGACAAAAGAATTTTTGGGAATTTTTTTTTGTTGCGCCTGTGGGTGTTGAAGCCATTATGACCCATAGCGGCCCAAGGGTTAAAATTCCATTTATTGTTCTATTATTATTATGGGACTAGTTTTAAAATACACGCCTTTATTCTGCGAACAATTCAATACCAAAATGAAACACGTAACACGAAAATTTATGTTATCAAACTGAACGAGTATATACATTAGTCTGCAGGTGTGCCAATTGGTGCTCATTCACGGGTAACTTGGCCGACTTTAGGCTTTGCTGTGGGGAGTCACGCCAAGCTTTTAGACCTTATATGTATATACCCCTGTAGAGAATCCTATTGTGAACACAATGATACCAAAATGAACGACGTAGCACGAGAAATAAGGTGAGAAAACTGAAACGAGTATACACATTTTACTGATTTTGCGTGCTCACAGGTAACTTTGCCGACTTAGGCTTTGCTGTGGGGGAGTCACGGCAGGCTTTTGGACCTTATATGCATATACCCCTGTAGGGAATTTTATTGCGAACACAATACCAAAACGAACAAATTAGCACGAGAATTAAGGTGAGATAACTGAAGCGAGTATACACTTTTCGGTGTCGCCGCACGCTCGCCCGCACTGAACGGCGCATGATGTCATTTCTGCAGCGCGCACGAATGGCACGCAATAGTGTTAAAGATGCAGACGGGCCACTATGACCTGCGTAAGGCATGTAAAAACACGAGGTGCCAGATTCAACCCGAACGGGAGACAACGAAAGCGGTAACTCTGATGCCCCACAACAAAACCGAGCCAGTCCCTGAACCCCCAGATAAATCGGGACATGCCAATACGTGTCCCGGAGGTTCAGGGACACCATCCACGTGCATGGCTCCAACAGAAGCCAGACCTGGGACAGCGTAGTCATCCGAAAGGAGGGGCAATGAACCCAGAGGTTTAGACAGGACAAGTCCAGAATGAACCACAGGTCTGCACAGTCCCGTTTCTGGACCGGAAACAGGCGAAGACCCACCTGAGGGAAGTCGTCGTTTTGACCATGCCCAAGCGAACCCACTACAAGATGGCCTGACAGAGCACAGGGGATAGAGGTCTGCCCCGTCAGTCCCGAGCCCCCCAAAGGAGGAGCCACCCAATGCCACCGCAGACTGCCGGAGACCCGATAAGCTAATAAATCGTGAGACCAGGCGTGAGCGAACAGAGCAAGCCTCCCCCCACCCCATCGCCCCGTGAATGGGACGAACCGCGAAAGGGCAGGCGCCTCTTACAAGAACCCGAGCCCCACACAGAGTGAACATAGCGCCAACCTATGAAACACTGGTGCCACTGGTGCCGAAACTGGCATCAGTGGCCTACCCTGAGGAGTGGAACCCAGAGCCGTGGCACGACCCACTCCGGAAAGGCTCTTCCCCCCCCGACGGCCCCCGGAGAACCAACAAATCAAACATAGGGCAACAACTAGCTGAAGCCCCCTGCAGATACTGTGCCACAGCAGAATCCGCAAACAGCAAGAGGCAAAAGGGTGAAGACAACCTAAGAGCCAAGGCCCAGGCAGATTTCAGGAAGGAAACAAGCACCACCTGCCGACACGCGAGCTGGGAGGCATAAAACAGGGACACCACATCCTGCAGGATCGGTGCAAACAGCTTCAACAAGGCAGATGACGAGCAAGCCGCCACGCCCAAGACACCAGACCCTGGAACGGCCCCAAGCGCCTCCACATCCTCCCCAAGCCAGTCCGAAGACAGCTCAAGGAGGGAAAGAAGTGCAAAGCCAAAGCCATGTGGCCATGAGCGCGCAAGTTTTCAGCAACCTGCGCAGCCAAAAGGGAAAGGACCTGCACATGGAGCTGCACATCGCCTACATCCCGAGGAAGGGCAGGAGCAAACAAGCACTCATTGAGGTGCTTAAATTCGCCCCCCAGGAAAACCTGGACCACCGTCAAAGTCTCACGCCAATCAAGCGCGTGGGAACGACAGAAGGAATACCACGCCACCAAACCAAAAACAGGTCAGTCCGCCAGCCAGGATAATTCAGGAACCTCATACCTGATCCAGCAGGGAAACGAAGACCCAAACCTGAATGAAGACGGATCCATGATTGAGGCATAATCAGGGTCACGCAGAAGGTAAGCCACAAACCCACACACACCGCACGAATGCGGGAAGCTGAAACCTCCGAAAGACGGGACTGAAGCACCCAAAGGGACACGGAACCGAACCCAGGTGGGGCAGACACCAAATCCAACTAGTATGCAGAGGGGGTGAAAGGAAAACCCCTCTCCTTGTAACAGTAAGCCCCGCTCTGAGGGTTGAAAACCTCAGTGTCCAACAGGGGCCCAAGGCCCCCAAGTCAGCCCCTCCCCAGCCCTGGGATCCATCGCATCCAGACCCAGGGTAGAGTCATCACCCAAAGCACCGGCCTCAAAAGAAAGGCCGGCGCAGCCGTAAAAGCCAGACAGAAGGGGTCCACTGGTCAGACACAGAGGCTTCGGCAGGGAGAGCAGACTCGAATGCCTTTGTCGCCACATCGGAAGGGGCATTCCTGAGACTGCCCGAGTCTCAAGACCATCTAAACCCTGCTCCGACCCGGAAACCCTCAGACGTTTCAGAGCCAGAAGCAGGGGAGAAGGGGGTAAGGACCAGACCGAACCACCACAGGAGGGGAAGGACGAGGGGCCGTGGACGAACCAAGGCCGAAGCGACCATCACCCCAAGTCCGGGTCCCTATAAGCAAAATGGGGTAGCCTCGGGGCATGTGGCGTAGCAACCAACCTAGTGCGTTGCAACAACATAAACCTAACATGCAATGCTTGCGCTGCCTGTACCCGAATAACGTCATCATTAGACTGGGTAAAATGAGTCACCAGCAAGCAACAAAACTCGCAGGACTCCGGGTCAAAAGTATTGCCGACCCAACAGGCAGTGTGATGGAGGCAAAAACAAGAGTCACC
>WNGS01072966.1:0-15623 GCA_020271785.1 Procambarus virginalis
CAGAAAGAGAATCTTGCAAGCGAGACAACCGGACAGAAAGTGGGAGATGATGAAGAGGAACAGGAGCTACAGGAGGAGGAAAAGTCAAAGCACGACAGAGGCGAGAGGAAGGATGTTTTAAGGACCGCGCAGATAGCGAAGACAGTAGCGATCACGGCGGTCCTGAACAGAGAGAAAGCCCGTGTCAACATACAAACTGAGGGCGGGAGTCGAACGAAAGGGCACCAGAGCTGAGACGCAACCCAGTATGGTGCAAAGCACAAACGTGCGAAGAGTAGAAGGAGAAGCAGAAGAGTAAGCAGGGCAACCATAATCGAGTTTAGACAGGACGAGAGAGGAGTGCTAATATAGGAGCGTGCGTCTATCCACTCCCCAAGAAGTATGGGACAAAACCTTAAGTAGGTTAAGGGCCTTAGAGCATTCAACTCGGAGGTAAGAGAAATGGGCTGACCAAGACAAACGTGTGTCAAAGACTAACCCCAAGAAGCTTTGCGGAATCCCTGTACACAATGGGAGTACCATCAAGCGACAAAGAGGGACGAAGAACGACATGCTTCCGAGTAAAAGTCATAGCACAAGTCTTAGATGCGGAAAACTTGAAGCCATGATCGGTGGCCCAGACGACACGGCATCAAGCGCAAGTTGAAGCCGCCGTTGAAGGAGAGGTGAATCATCACCCCGACAGCAAAGGGTAAGATCATCAACACAGAGAGCAGAGAAGACGCCAGAAGGAAGAGAGGAAAGAAGACCGTTGAGGGCAACGAGATAAAGAGTAGTACTCAGAGCACTACCCTGGGGTACACCCTCATACTGCCGATAAGGGGCAGAGAGAGCAGTACCAAGCCGAACACGAAAGGAACGACGAGAGAGGAAGCTCTGGAGGAAGAGAGGGATGTTCCCACGAAGGCCAAAAGACTGAAGTTGAGACAGAATATGATCCGCCAGGTAGTGTCGTAAGCCTTTTCCAGGTCAAAAAGGACGGCAACAACGGAGGTCTTCGCAGCAAAAGCAGTACGAATATAGACCTCCAAGTTCACCAGGACACATGTTGTGCTGCGGCACTTGCGAAAACCAAATTGAGAAGGGGAGAGGTAGTGTTAGTGTTCTAAGAACCACATCAAACGAACGTTAACCTTACGTTCAAAGAGCTTGCAGACACAACTCGTGAGGGCAATAGGGCGGAAGTCCTTGGGGGATGACTCGAGAGATCCTGGTTTCCGAACAGGGAGGACAACAGCATCGAGCCAGTCTTCAGGGACCGACGACGACTCCCAGCCCCGATTGTACAGACACAGTAAATACCGAGACGTGCATTGAGGGAGATGGCGAAGCATTTCATAATGAACGCCATCGGAGCCCGCTGCCGTAGAACCGCAAAGGGCTAGGGCAGACACCACTTGGCGTATCATATTCTATCCCAGCTTCATTCTTTTGGCCTGCGTCGTCATCTCCCTCTCTTTCTCGCTAGCTTCCTCCTCGTCGTTCCTTTCGGTGCGCCTTTGGTACCACGCTCTCTGCTCCTCTTTCAGCAATACGAAGGTGTTGCCCCAGGGTAGTGTTTCTGAGCACATACTCTCTTCTGTTGCCCTCAATGGTCTTCTTTCCTCTCTTCCTTCAGGTGTCCTCTCCGCTCTCTATGTTGATGATCTTACACCTTAGCTGTCAGGGTGATGATTCGCCTTTCTTCAGCGCCGGCTTCAACTTGCGATTGATGCCGTGTCGTCTTGGGCCACTGATCATGGACTTCAAGTTCTCTACTTCTAAGACTTGTGCCATGTCTTTACTCGGAGAACAGGTTCGTTCTTCGTCCCTCTTTGTCACTTTATGGATCATCCCACTTGAGTACAAGGATTCGCGAAGCTTTTGGGGGTTATTCCTTGACACACTCGTTTGCTCTTGGTCTCCCCAATCCTCTTACCTCCGTGTTGAGTGCTCTAGGCCCTTTACCCTCCTTCGAGTGGTTTTGTCCCATACTTCTTGGGGAGCGGAATAGGCCCGCACTCTTCTTGCTTTACATTCTGCTCTCGTCCTGTCTAAGCTCGATTATTGGTTGCCCTGCTACTCGTTCTGCCTCTCTTCTGCTCTTCGCCCGTCTTGATGCATTGCACCATACTGTGCGCTGCGCCTCAGTTCTGGGGCCTTCGTTCGGACTCCCGTCCTTAGCTTGTATGTTGACACTGGTTCCTATCTCTCCAGGACCGCCGGTGACCGCTATTGTCTTCGCTATCTTGCGCGTGCCTTCACATCCTTCCTCACGCCTCTGTCGTGCTTTAACTTTACCCCTCCTGTGGTTCCTGTTCCTTCTTCACCACCGTCCCTCTTTCTGTCCGGTTATCTCTGCTTACAGGATCTCCTTTCCGTTCGAGTTTCTAATGTTTCTCCTCATGTTGTTCCTTCTTGCCCCTGTGGAGAGTCCCCCTTCCACATGTTTTGTACAATCCTGACCCGCGTCACTAAAGCTTTTACCTCTCCTACGGTTCTAAAACGCCTTTTCCTTGAACACTTTTCTTCTTCACTCCCGCTCCGTTTCTGTCTTCACCGATGGGTCTAAGTCTGCGGCAGGTGTTGGCTACTCTGTTGTTTTTCCTGATCGCACTTATATGTGTCGCTTACCTCCGGAGACTAGCATCTTTACAGCGGAGCTTTACTCTATTCTCTATGCTCTTCGTCTCCTGCTTTCTCGTTGTCAGTCTTCCTTTGTGGTAGTTGTTGACTCTCGTAGTGCCCTCATGGCGCTCGGGTCCTTTAATCCGGTTCATCCAGTAGTTGTCGAGATCCAGCATTGGCTGTTTCTTGTTCACAGTAAGTTTAAGTTGGTTGAGTTTTGTTGGTTCCCAGCCATATTGGCGTGTCTTTAAATGAGCGTGCGGATGCTGCCGCCAAGGAAGCTGTCCGCTCTTGTCCCATCTCTCGTAAAGGTATTCCATATTCTGACTTTTATCCGGTTATCCATTCCTCCATCCTTACCCGTTGGCAGGCTTCTTGGTCGTCTGTTACTGGTAACAAACTCCGTACTCTGAAGTGTTGTGTTTCCTCGTGGCCGTCCTCCTCTCACCGTAACCGGCGATGGGAAACTGCTCTGGCGAGGTTGCGTATTGGACATACTCGCTTAACCCATGGTCACTTGATGGAGCGCCGCCCTGCCCCTTATTGTCCTAATTGCATTGTCCCTCTTACGGTCGTGCATGTCCTTCTTGAATGTCCTGACTTCCGGGACGAGCGTGTGTCTTGGTTTCCGACCGCCCCTCGCGGTCACCTGTCCCTCGATAGAATTCTTGGTGACTGATACTTTTGATATCGTTCGCCTTATGCATTTTTGTTCTCGTATTGGCATCCTTGGTGATATTTAGCACCCTCTGATTATTCCGCACATTTGATGGTGCTACATAGCCTTCCCGGTTTGGTGCCTTCTTTTGATAATTACTTACTTCATTGACCTGAGAATTTTTTTTTTTTTTCCAGCGATATTCCTGCATGGGCCCTAAGCCTCTGGTTGGCCCACTAAGTGTTGCTTGTGTCTGTTTTACTTGGGCGGAGTATGAGTATTTATGACTCGTATGGTCGCTTCAGTAAGATTTTGCCATATGTGTTTAACAACTTCTTCTGCTCTGTTGAATCCAAGTTGAAATCTTAATGGGAAAAGGCCATTGGTACTGCAAACCATAACTACCTCTTATTTAAACTTCTTCATTATGGAATCCAAAGCCTTTCTCTTAACTACAGGTATATTCGATGATATACAATACAGTACTGTATACAACCCGACTGTACTGTACTTTCAGTCCTCCGTGGCGCAGTGGTAAGATACTCACCCGGTGCTTAGCGAGCGCTTTGGCCAGGATATCATGGCCTGGGAGCATTGACCGGGCGCCAATCCTTAACTGCAGCCTTTGTTCACCCAGCAGTGAATGGGTACCTGGTTGTTAAATGATTATTGGGTCGTATTCCGGGGAAAATTAGGATTAAGGGGCCTGCCCGAAATGCTATGCATGCTAGTAGCTTTACAAGAATGTAAGAACTCATGTATATATAAATAAAAAAAATATCTTAACAGACACCAATATGTAACCATCAATGACAAAGCCTCTCACACTCTACATTAACCATACGAGTGCCACAGGGCAGCATTTTAGGATTTCTCCTATTTCTTATAATTAACCCTTAAACCGCGCATATTGGGAGCCCGGAAGCAAAAAATATTCGAACTATGTAAAAATAACTTAAATTTTTTTAACAAATCTTCAACTTATTGGCTTCAATGTCATGAAACTCACCAAAATATTTTCAGAAATTGATTTTAGACAAATTTTTAAAAAATAAGAATGTTTTGTTGATAAGGTGAACAGCTCCTATTAACTGGAACTGAGGGATAATGCAGTAATAAAGAGATGCAAGCACCTGTCCGATGCTTAAAGAAGAATAGTTGTAAGAAGTGTCCACAAAGTGGATATACACCGGTGCCTTTATGGCATTGGTGACTATACATAATAAAAAAAATATTAATGAGTAACTATGTTATTATGCTCTATTTTAATATATATCATAAAAATTCATTGCCCAATGTTAATTAATATATGTTACTTTCATCAATGTCCCAATTTTTTTTTTTATTTTAGTTTTTTCTCCTTGTTTATTATCTGATTTTGTTGTAACCTTTATATCCTGGAGAGTGCATACCCTTTCCTAACTATTTGAAGATAGAATGAAATTGGTCAGCAAATAAATCAGTCACAACTCGCAGAACTTGGGACTTAATTTTTCTGGGGGGAGCCCCGTCGGCTCCCCGGAGCTATCCCAGGCTGATATGCTAATGTCAGACTTTGGCATCAGTCATGTGTATGGAGTTCTTAGGCCTACCGGGGACCACGGCCAGAACCGGGCCCCCTCAGAGAGGCAAGGGGAGCAATGGCCTATAGAAGCCCCCGTGTGATTGGAAGCATTCTATGTCTGCCATCGACCGGGACAGGCACCCAGAAAGGTAAGCGCCCCAAAACAAACCCCTATTCTGGTTAAAATTGCTACCAAAAGCCAAACTAGTGGATAGAACTCCCCAACAGAAAAACAAGCAAACTAGTATGACGTCACACATCACCGCGCCGCTGTCTGCGCAGCTCCCCCCTCCCCGGGAGGGGGAAGGGGGAGCCCCAGACCTCCCACGCCGGCTATCCACCCATCAGTTCTTCGGCTGATGCTATAGGCACCGGTTATGTGCTCCGGCTCCAGTGGTTGTTTCAGCACTGTACCTAGAGTGTGGTGTCTGTTTTTCTAGGTGGTGCGTGAGCCGGGAGTGATTCTCCAGTACTCGGGCTGCATGCGCCTAGGGTTCCCATCCCTAGGTGCCCTGTAAGTACTGCCCTTGGGACTTGGGGCCACCTTCCACAAGTTCCTTGGGGTCTGCCCCTGCTAGGCCGTTTACTGCTTGGTTTTCGGCCGCTCTTTGTGTGCTCGGGTGTTCTGTCTCCCTTGTTCGCCTTAGAGTAAGGGGCAGTTTTGCACTGGTGGGGCGCAGGGTACTGTGCAGCTTGTCTTTCCCAATCATAGCGGCCGGCTCTGTTCCGCTTGGGTACGCTGTCCTCTTGCGGGGTTTTCTTTTTCTTTTTGTTTATCTACCTGGTGGGGGGGTCTGCCTTCGTTCTTGCCCCTGGTGTCCCTTGTGTTCTGAGTTTTCTGGTGGTACCCCCTGCTTGGTCCCCGTGAGTGTACACGTCCCGGGGGTTCAGCTCTTAGAAAGTTGTTTGGTAGTTTTGGGTGCCGGTTAGCAGTACCCTGCCTGGGATTACCTGAGCGCGAGTCCTCTTATAGTAAACGCTCGGGACCCTGGGAAACCCCTGGGGGCGCGAGGGTCCGATGGATGTGACCCCAGAGCCCCCCCCTCGCTTCCAGCGAGTTTGAGGGTTGCTCACCCCTTGTCTCTGGGTGACTCTCTGTTTTGCCTCCGTCTGCTGCCTGTGGGGTCGGTGACACCTTCGACCCAGAGTCCTGCGAGTTTGTTGCTCGTTGTGGCTCGCTTACCCAGTTGTGCACAGCTGGTGCGGGCAGCAGGGGCGTTGCACTTGAGCCTTGGTGGTGGCAACGCTCTCGTGGTAACTCCCCGGGAGCCCCGGGGCTGCCCCGTTTTGGTTCTTGTTTTTCCCCTGGATTCCCCTTCCTGCCTGCATCCGGTTCCTTACCGTCTGTAGGTTCAGGGCGGGGTTTGTTGGTGTTGAGACTCGGGCAGTCTCGGGGAAATCCCCTTCCGGGGTAGTGACGGGGGCATTTGAGCCTGTTCCTCCAGCCGTGTTGTAAGAGTCTGCCAGTGGGCTCCCTTCCTTCGTGTTTTCACGGCTGCCCCGGTTTTCTGGTACGGCCGGGGCTTTGGGGGGACGGCTCGGCCCCGGGGCCTGTCGTGTGGGTTCCCGGGGCTGGGGAGGGGCTGACTTGGGAGGCCTTAATGGCCCCGTTGGACCCCGTGGGGGTTTTTCTCCCCCTCTAGGCGGGGCTTGTGGTTACGCGGAGTAGGGTTTTCCTCCCCACTCGCCGTACGTGCTGTTGGGTGTCAGCCCCTCCCCGGGCTCGGTTCCTTGGCCTTTGAGTCGGTTGGTTCCGTCCTGTGGGTGGATGTTTCCCCCCACCCCCTTTTGGGACGGTGTTTTCGTCATGTTTCCCCGTTTTGGGGGTTCTACGTGACTCCTGGTCTCGGGTGCACCTGCGCCTTTGTGTGCCTTCGGGACTGGTTTTGGCTTCCGTGTTCTCGAGGGTTCGGGAAGGTGTTTCGCTACTTCCCGCGTTATTGGAACGTCTGTCGGCTCCTCGTCCTTGTCGCCGAGTTGGGCTACTTGTAGCCCTGTTGGGCTACTTGTAGCCTTGTTGGGCTGCTTGTGGCCCGGCTGCGTGCTTTATTTTGGGCTCTGTCTTCGCTTCTTTGGCCGGTTTTATTGTTCCTGCTCACTCTTTTGGCTTCTTTTTAGTGCAGTAGTCCTGGTTGCCGCCTTCCCGCAGAGACTGTTGCGCGTTTTCGGCCAGCGTGTCATGCGCGTGCGCCGCGGAGTTTGTTTTGGTTTGGGCGGTGTGTAGTGCTGGTGTTAGACGCCTTCTTGCTCCAGTGCTTCGCCTCTCGCTCTTCTCCCTTGGCGCGGTGTGTGCCCCTTCGCTCCGGGGGTGTCCTGGGTTCCAGTTGTGGGGAGGCCGCAGAGGTTTTCTCTGTGTCATGGGTGTGGGCCGCCTTCTTCGCCTCTCCCCTGCTCTCCTGCAGGTCCGGCTCTGGCGTCTTCACCTGTCAGTGCTCCCAGGTTCTTCTGGGCTCGGTTGAGTCGTGTCACTTCGTGCTACCGTTAGCCAGGTGAGTTTCTGCGGTCTGGCGTCTTTTGGCAGGGTGCTGGATGCGGTGTTATATACCTGTCTTTATTTGGGTATCTTTTTGTACGACTGAGACCGTTCGCACACCAGTGTCTGTCCCCCTTTTCACCCCTTCCTGTCCCACTCTTGTGCATGTCCAACCCATGCTAGGGTCATTCAGGGGTTCCACCTTTGTTAGTGTTATGAGGTGTGGGGGTTGTGGTGTTGGTTTCTGTACTCGCCTGGTAGGGCTCCTGGCTGTGCTTGCAAGGTTTTTGCACTCTGGTTTTTGGGTCCCGCTTATCTGGTAGAACTTGCGGGATAGTACCAGTGGAGTGCAGTGGTGCTATAGGCACCATCGGGGAACACTGTATATCCTTCAGAGGTCTGCAGTTGTTAAAAGACCTACGTGCGAGCATACGCCTTCTTGCTGGAAAATTACCTTGGGGTTTTCCTTGAGGTGCTTCCGGGGCTTAGCGTCCCTGCGGCCCGGTCGTCGACCAGGCCTCCTGGACTGCTCATCCTGGCTGTTGGACGTGGCTGCTCGCTGCCTAACGTACGAGTCACAGCCTGGTTGATCGGGTATCCTTTGGAGGTGCTTCTCCAGTTCTCTCTTGAACCACCCCGTCCTCGCAACATTTAATAAGTCGTTCTTGCCTTATTAGTTACGTGCATGGGTGACATGCTAAACATCATCGTTTTCCTTTTCGGAACTTCATGGAAAACACCGACCTTCCTTACCCTACTTAGTATGTTGAAATGAGCGTCTTATGGTTTCGTAATTACAATTGTTACTTACCCTATTATAGGTGTAACAACGCTGAACACTGTGGGGGATTGCCAGTTATGCCCCTTATGGTCCATCCGTGGACTTCCGGGGCTCGCTAGCTTGCTTTCGAATTAGTTATGGCCATCCTGGTTGTGGGGAGTCTGTGGGCCTGCAGGCCGCTCCATGTGGCTGCCTGGTGGGCCTCCCTCTGGCCGGTCTAGCCTGGCCTCGGGCCAGGCTTGGGGTGTACGTGAGCTCCCAGTTCCTTATCCTGCCGATTTTGAGCGGGGTTTCTCCGCCGTCGGTCGCCTGGTATGCGGGTTCCTGGGCCTGCTGGGTTCTGTCGTGTCTCCGTGGGCCCTGTCTGGGGTCTGTCTGCTCCATTCTCTGCCTTTGCAGAAGCGAGTTGCTCTTTACCTGTGGCATGTTGCGGTGGTGCCTGTTGCTACTACTGCGCGTGTGCTTTAGTACCGTGTTTTGCGGTGGCGTGTCCTTATTCCTGGGGTTTTTATGCTTCTGCTCTTTCGTACTGTCTCACCCCTGTCGTTTTTCCTGGCATCTCCTTTTGTCTGTTTTGCCTGCACTTGCTGCTATGTTGGGGGGCGTGGTCGGTTTCCACCACTTCCTTGCTTGTGCGTTCCCTTGTTTTCCTCCTCTGCCGCAGGGGTGTTCTATGTGTGTTCCTTGGCTTCTTGGGCTTTTTTCGGCCTGGGTCCTGTGGTGTGCTTCTTTGTCTCTGTCTGTTGCAGTTGCTCGTACCTCTTGGTTCGGGTACGGTTCTGGCGGCAACCCGTCCGCCTTCTTTGGTTTCCTTGCTTGCCCTGCCAATTGGGTTTTTCGGGGTCTGGCGATGTCCCGCGTCGGACCCGTCATTTCTGAACTCCTGGCAGGTTTGCTTGCTTGGAGTTCTTCTGTTCGGCAGTTAGTTTCGTTCATTTATTATGCACCCCATACCCATCTTGTGGGCGGTAGTGGAAAGGGTTAGAGGCACATAATGGGCTCAGGGACTGAACCCCACACTTCATTTAGCTCAGCAAGTTACAATCTTGATGAGCTAGTTACAAATTCAATATAAGTAGTCACATCAACAATGGGTTAGAGATCGACCTCAAGTACAGGTTCTAAATTAAGCAAATGACATGTGAAGTGCTAGTGTCAAAATTTATGTTTGTCCTGCACACCGCCCCCCATCCAGTGGGCAGCGGTGGATAGGTTACAATCACTCAGTTGCTACCTACTGTTAGCAAACTGGGGATGTTTGGCTACAATTTCTGGTGGCAGATCCTTTTGAATGAAATCTTTGCACATCGCTGGAACATTGGTTATAGAATTGTCTCTAACTTCACGTATCTTTTCGCACTCCATCACATAGTGACGGAGGGTGTGCGAATAATTTTGTTGACCCAGTTTACATTTGGTCAGGTCTCCATCGACAGATGATGAGAATTCCCGGAGATACTTTGGGATGCTGGTCGGCAGACGTTCCATCTTCTTGTGCCACCTGAGTTCGGTGGTCGCGCCCGAGATCTTCTTGCGGCTCCGCCTTTTCCTGGGCTTGGAGGGGCCTTGTCGGGGCTGCTTCCGTCTGCCTCGTGGTCTCGCCTCCAGCTGGTGGTCGGTGTCCCACCTGCGTGTTTCTCTTGGCGGCAGTATGGGGTGTTTTGGCGGTCCTTCCTTTTCCTGTCCCTTCTTAGGTGGTTCCTCTTGTTAGCGTCGGCTTGGTTTTTGGTGGGGGTTGGGGGCCGTCGTCGTGCCACATACTGTCGCCTCTCTTTTGTGCGGCGCTGGCGGGGCCGCTTTGGCTTGCTTTCGGTCTTGGTGTTGCTTCTACACCGTTAGTACGCTGTCTTGTGCGTCGTTTCCCCTCCGGCCTGTTCGTGCGCCGCTTGCACCATCCTGGTCTCCGCTGTGTGCCATGGCGTCTGTGTCCGGAGCGCGTTTTGCGTTGATCCGGTTCTGTTCTTCCCGGTTCGCCTGTGATGGTGTCCTGGGTTGTCAGCCGTGTTCTTGCGGCTCGGCTGCCTGTGTTCTTAACTCCTGCCCGTGATGTTCGTGGCTTTGCTGCTCTCGCTGCCGTCTGGATGACGTGTTCGAGCAGTCTTTCGGGCATGGATCTTTGGTGTTCGTTCGGGGGCCTTGCTGCTCGTTGTTCTTGTGTTGTTCCCAGGACTTTCCGGGGCTGTGGCGCCTTGGGTTGGCGTTGCTGCCGGTTGTATCGCTTCCAGGGGGAGGGGTGCGTGGTGTCCGCCTCCCGGTTCCGTCCCTTTTGATCTTCCTCTGTGGGTAGTTAGCTCCGGGGAGCCGACGGGGCTCCCCCCAGAAAACCAGCGTTGAATGTAATGAAACGCCATTTTCTGGGTGAGTCCCGGAGGCTCCCCGGCAACCCTCCCTCCCTCCGGTCGGCGTTTTTTTTCGCGTGTCTTGACATCCAGCCTCAGAACTGATGGGTGGATAGCCGGCGTGGGAGGTCTGGGGCTCCCCCTTCCCCCTCCCGGGGAGGGGGGAGCTGCGCAGACAGCGGCGCGGTGACGTGTGACGTCATACTAGTTTGCTTGTTTTTCTGTTGGGGAGTTCTATCCACTAGTTTGGCTTTTGGTAGCAATTTTAACCAAAATAGGGGTTTGTTTTGGGGTGCTTACCTTTCTGGGTGCCTGTCCCGGTCGATGGCAGACATAGAATGCTTCCAATCACACGGGGGCTTCTATAGGCCATTGCTCCCCTTGCCTCTCTGAGGGGGCCCGGTTCTGGCCGTGGTCCCCGGTAGGCCTAAGAACTCCATACACATGACTGATGCCAAAGTCTGACATTAGCATATCAGCCTGGGATAGCTCCGGGGAGCCTCCGGGACTCACCCAGAAAATGGCGTTTCATTACATTCAACGCTGGTTTTATTGGCTGATTTTTTCCCAGATTTCAAACTCAATTTTTTTTTTGTCGACCAAACCACACACTAGAAAGTGAAGGAACGACGACGTTTTGGTCCGTTCTGGATTATTCTCAAGTCGATCGTGAATGGTCCAGGACAATCGACTTGGGAATGGTCCAGGATGGACCAAAACGTCATCGTCCCTTCGCTTTCTATTGTGAGGTTTGGTAACATATTTCAGGCACGTTATTGTGACTCCTTGTCTGTCTATTTTCTTTGACTCTTTAGGTTGTTTTGATGATTAGGAACCAGATTAGGGCTTTTTTACTTACATAAAGTATACCCCCTAAATATTTCCCTCTAAATCATTATAATTGTTATAATTATCCATTATTTTGCTTATTTGGGGGGTTATTTTTTCTTAACTTCATTTCAACACATATTGGCCTAAAACTTTTACATATTCGAGTACGAATGCCAAAGAATGCTTATTAAAACATACAATTAAATTAACGAATTAGAGCTACCTTTATTCATTGTCGATACCTTCAACTTCAATTACAGAGCACCACTTGGTTCCTGAACTTTAGTTATCCGAAACTTCCAGTTTCCCGATTGGGGTTGGGGAGTCACGCTACACGAATTAAGTTCAGGTAGGAAGTAGTCCGCCAAGCTTCATGCCGGCCGATGTTGGGGTTACCCTACACGAACCAAGTTCGGGTGAGGAAGCGGTCAGTCAAGCGTCGCGCCGGCCCGTGGTGGTGGGTGGGTGGGTGGGAGATGGTTTAGTTTACCCACTGACCGTGTCGGGCACCACCACTCTGGTGCCTGCTACCCTGTGACGTCACAGATTCATGGCCTATTGTTGCCATTGTTTGAATTTGTCACGAGACTGGAGTGTTCATTCCGTGACTTTGTTTTACATATCAGCACAATCAAGGAACATCCATGCACCATGTCGACTCCAAATGCACGCATTGTGTCAGTGAAAGCATCTACAAGCGGGTTACGTAAAAGAAAGAGGTCAGTGATGACATTTGAGAAGAAAGTTGAAATAATTAAGAAGGTGGAGGAGAGCAGTGTCCCGAGAAGTGTCGTGTGTGCTGAATATGGCATTAGTAAAAATACTGTTTTTGATCTTCTTAAGGCTAAACCTATCATTTTTTACTATTTCTCTAGAAGTGAAAGTGATAAAGCAATACAAAATAAAAAGATAGTAAGTAAAGCAAAGGTGGAGAGTGTTGATAACGCAGTGTGGGAGTGGTACAAACAGAGACGTGAGGTGACGAAGAAGCCAGTGGCAGGCTGGCTGCTCGTGGAAAATGCGCGTGAATTTCACCAAGCAATGAAAATTACTCAAAAGTGTGTATACAGTGATGGATGGCTCAGAAGTTTTAAAACCTGTCATGGCATTAGGTTGATTAAAGTGCATGGTGAAAGACAATCTGCTGATATTGTTGGTGCTGATGAGTATGTAAGTAAATTTGCGGAGATGGTGCAGAAACAAAATTTATCTCTAGAGCAAATTTATAATGCTGATGAGACAGGTTTGTACTGGCGTATGCTTCCCACAGACACGATGGCTCATAGTGGTGAGGACGATCCTTCAGGTGGTTATAAACAGAACAGAGAATTTCTTTGTTGTGCTGTGCAAATGCAGCTGGCACGCACAAATTAAAATTACTTGTGATTGGAATTAGTAAAAACCCCAGGGCTTTAAAGTCAGCCAGGTGCCTCCCTGTGATTTATAAGGACCAGGCAAGTGCGTGGATGTCTTGAGTAATATTTGTTGAGTGGTTTAATATGAACTTTGTACCCGAGGTAAAGGAGTACCTGAAAAGTGTTGGTCTCCCACAAAACAGCAAAGTTGTGCTGCTGCTAGATAACAGTTCAACGCATCCACGAGGTGATGAGCTAGTAAATGGCAATATTATTGGAATGTTCTTGCCACCCAATACAACTTCAATGATCCAACCCATAGATCAAGGAATAATTAAGAACCTTAAACACCACTACAAGAGGATGTTTGCCAGACGTCTTAATAATCAGCTTGGAACAATTAAGGACTTTTATAAAGTCTTCACAATAAAGTCAGCTATCTGGACTATTGCTAGTGCGTGGGATGAGGTAAAGCAGACAACACTAAGAAATTGTTGGAAAAAACTTTGGCCCGCGTCAAGTCTGTTTCCTGAGGAAGATGACGAGGCAGATTTTGAAGGATTTGCGGTGAAGAAAGTTAGCAAGAGGAAAAAATTAAGAGAGGAACTCCTAGCCTATGTCAAGGGGATTAAGTCCCCTGAGCTGAGAGCAGAACTGGTGACTGAAACAATAGAGGATGACATAGATAGATGGATAGATTTTGATGAAGAAGCCCCAAACAATCGAAACATGACTGATGATGAGATTATAGAATTAGTATGTACAGCAAAAAAGCTAGAAGAGTGCAATGAAGAAGATGGAGAGGAAGAGGAAGAGGATGAAGAAACGTTAAAGGAAAAATGTAATATGGAAAAAGTTCAGCAAAATTTTGAAGACATTCTGGCATTTATGGACGAGTTACAGCGAGTTTGAAACTAAGGGCATAATGACTGTACAATTTGTATATGAGTTTTTAAAAACAAGAGCCAAGGGAATGAAACAAATGTCAATTAAAGTCTTTTTTGCAATGGCTTCCAAGAAAGCTCACACTGCATCACCTGCACCTGACTCATCGCATGTTGACCCAGTCAACCCAACAACTTCAGTCAACCCAACACCATCAACATCCACCACCACCACCTCTTCCATGTAAATAACTATGCTTCGTCAACATCGATCATCAACATAAGCGGATCAGGACTTCAATTATTGGTGAGTACAAACAAAATACGGTCGCATTTACGCTATGAACCTGTCGATTTTTCCCCTAGAGTTTTTTCATAAATTTTTATATTTTTTTCCTCCATTTCTCGTATACGAACTTACATGTTAACCGACGGGTCTTGTCCCCAAGGGGTTCGGAAACAAAGTGGTGCTCTGCATCTCTGAAACTAGAGTTTCAACTTTGAGTAGCTTCTAAAATTCCAGTTTTTGACCAATTCTCACCATTTTGACATATTTGTGTGCTCGGCTGTCTGTTCTACAATCCCTTCAGAATGTATTTTTCATAAACCCTATACATTTGGAGTTATAATTTTTTGGTTTAAATTTCCGCATAATTAAAATGCCATATTGACGATTTTTCTGGGGGGAGCCCCGTCGGCTCCCCGGAGCTATCCCAGGCTGATATGCTAATGTCAGACTTTGGCATCAGTCATGTGTATGGAGTTCTTAGGCCTACCGGGGACCACGGCCAGAACCGGGCCCCCTAAGAGAGGCAAGGGGAGCAATGGCCTATAGAAGCCCCCGTGTGATTGGAAGCATTCTATGTCTGCCATCGACCGGGACAGGCACCCAGAAAGGTAAGCGCCCCAAAACAAACCCCTATTCTGGTTAAAATTGCTACCAAAAGGCGAACTAGTGGATAGACTCCCCAACAGAAAACAAGCAAACTAGTATGACGTCACACATCACCGCGCTGCTGTCTGCGCAGTTCCCCCCTCCCCGGGAGGGGGAAGGGGGAACCCCAGACCTCCCACGCCGGCTATCCACACATCAGTTCTTCGGCTGATGCTATAGGCACCGGTTATGTGCTCCGGCTCCAGTGGTTGTTTCAGCACTGTACCTAGAGTGTGGTGTCTGTTTTTCTAGGTGGTGCATGAGCCGGGAGTGATTCTCCAGTACTCGGGCTGCATGCGCCTAGAGTTCCCTTCCCTAGGTGCCCTGTAAGTACTGCCCTGGGACTTGGGGCCACCTTCCACAAGTTCCTTGGGGTCTGCCCCTGCTAGGCCGTTTACTGCTTGGTTTTCGGCCGCTCTTTGTGTGCTCGGGTGTTCTGTCTCCCTTGTTCGCCTTAGGGTAAGGGGCAGTTTTGCACTGGTGGGGCGCAGGGTACTGTGCAGCTTGTCTTTTCTCAATCATAGCGGCCGGCTCTGTTCCGCTTGGGTACGCTGTCCTCTTGCGGGTTTTCTTTTTCTTTTTGTTTATTTACCTGGTGGTGGGGGGGGGTCTGCCTTCGTTCTTGCCCCTGGTGTCCCTTGTGTTCTGAGTATTCTGGTGGTACCCCCTGCTAGGTCCCCGTGAGTGTACACGTCCCGGGGGTTCAGCTCTTAGAAAGTTGTTTTGGTAGTTTTGGGTGCCGGTTAGCAGGTATCAACACAACAAACCCCGCCCTGAACCTACAGACGGTAAGGAACCGGATGGAGGCAGGAAGGGGAATCCAGGGGAAAAACAAGAACCAAAACGGGGCAGCCCCGGGGCTCCCGGGGGAGTTACCACGAGAGCGTTGCCACCACCAAGGCTCAAGTGCAACGCCTCTGCTGCCCGCACGAGCTTAGCACAACTGGGTAACCGAGCCACAACGAGCAACAAACTCGCAGGACTCCGGGTCGAAGGTGTCACCGACCCCCACAGGCAGCAGACGGAGGCAAAACAGAGAGTCACCCAGAGACAAGGGGTGAGCAACCTCAAACTCGCTGGAAGCGAGGGGGGGGCTCTGGGGTCACATCCATCGGATCCACGCGCCCCCAGGGGTTTCCCAGGGTCCCGAGCGTTTACTATAAGAGGACTCGCGCTCAGGTAATCCCAGGCAAGGTA
>WNGS01072966.1:16623-29460 GCA_020271785.1 Procambarus virginalis
AAAATCCAACCCGTCAACCGTTAAGAGCTCAGTCCCCCAGGGTACTGTGCTTGCTCCAGTACTTTTTCTCATCCTCATATCGGACATAGACAAGAACACAACCTATAGCACTGTATCATCCTTTGCAGATGACACTAGGATCTTCATGAGAGTAGGCAACATAGAGGACACGGCGAACCTCCAGTCAGATGTAGATCAGGTCTTTCTATGGGCTACAGAAAATAATATGGTGTTTAACGAAGACAAGTTCCAGCTCATGCGCTATGGAAAAAATGAAAATATAAAAACGGAAACCACGTACAAAACTCAGGCAAATCATAACATAGAACGAAAAGGCAATGTAAAGGATCTGGGTGTACTCATGTCGGAAGACCTTACCTTTAAAGAACACAATAAAGTAGCCGTCACAACTGCAAGAAAAATGACAGGTTGGATAACAAGAACTTTTCACACTAGAGATGCTATACCGATGATGACACTTTTCAAAACGCTTGTGCTCTCTAGAGTGGAGTACTGCTGCACAATGACAGCCCCTTTCACTGCGGGTGAAATTGCTGACCTGGAGAGCGTGCAGAGATCCTTTACTGCTAGAATCCACTCGGTAAAACATCTAAACTATTGGGACCGACTAAAGAGCCTAAATCTGTATTCCCTTGAGCGCAGGCGGGAGAGATACATAATAATTTACACGTGGAAAATATTAGAGGGGCTGGTCCCAAACCTGCACACAGAAATAACATCACATGAGACCAGAAGACATGGCAGGATGTGCAGAATACCCCCGTTGAAAAGCAGAGGTGCAACTGGTACTCTGAGAGAGAACTCTATCAACATCAGGGGCCCGAGACTGTTCAACACGCTTCCACTACACATAAGGGACATAACTGGCAAACCCCTCACAGTGTTCAAGAGAGAACTGGATAAGCACCTCCAAAGGATACCTGATCAACCAGGCTGTGACTCGTACGTCAGGCTGCGAGCAGCCGCGTCCAACAGCCTGGTTGATCAGTCCAGCAACCAGGAGGCCTGGTCGATGACCGGGCCGCGGGGACGATAAGCCCCGGAAGCACCTCAAGGTATCCTCAAGGTATCCTACCGGCCACAAGTAGCCCAACCGGCCACAAGTAGCCCAACCGGCCCACAAGTAGCCCAACCGGCCCACAAGTAGCCCAACCGGCCCACAAGTAGCCCAACCGGCCCACAAGTAGCCCAAACCGGGCCACTGGCCACAAGCAGCCCAACCGCAAGTAACCCAAAACGGCGACAAGGACGAGGAGCCGACAGACGTTCCAATAACGCGGGAAGTAGCGAAAACCTTCCCGAACCCTCGAGAACGCAGAAGCCAACACTAGTCCCAAAGGCACACAAAGGCGCAGGCGCACCCGAGACCAGAAGTCACGTAGAACCTCAAGAACGGGGAAACATGACGAAAACACCGTCCCAAAAAGGGTGGGAGTAAACAACCACCCACAAGACAGAACCAACCGACTCAAAGGCCAAGGAACTGAGCCCGGGGAGGGGCCGACGCCCAACAGCACGTACGGCGAGTGGGGAGGAAAGACCCCACTCCGCGTAACCACAAGCCCCGCATAGAGGGGGATAAAAAACCCCACGGGGTCCTACGGGGCCATGGCCCCCCAAGGCAGCCCCTCCCCAGCCCCGGGGGCCGAGCCGTCCCCCCAAAGCCCCGGCCGTACCAGAAAACCGGGGCAGCCGCGAAAACACTAAGGAAGGGAGCCCACTGGCATACTCTTACAACACGGCTGGAGGAACAGGCTCAAATTCCCCCGTCACTACCCCGAAAGGGGAATTCCCCGAGACTGCCCGAGTCTCAACACCATCAAACCCCGCCTCGAACCTATAGATAGTAAGGAACCAGATGCAGACAGGAAGGGGGATCCAGGGGAAAGACAGAGGGTGTGGAAGGAACCAAAGCAACCAACACCCCCAAGTCCCAACACGAAACAAAACGGGGCAGCCCTGGGGCTCCGGGGAGTAAACCAGGAGAGCGTTACCACCACCAAGGCTCTAAGTGCAACGCCCCAGCTGCCCGCACCCGCTTAGTCAGCACAACTGGGTAACCGAGCCACAACGAGCAACCAAACTCGCAGGACTCTGGGTCGAAGGTGTCACCGACCCCACAGGCAGCAGACGGAGGCAAAACAGGGAGTCACCCAGAGACAATGGGTGACCCTCAAACTCGCTGGAAGTAAGGAGGGACTCTGGGGTCACATCCATCGGACCCATGCGCCCCCAGGGGTTTCCCAGGGTCCTGAGCATTTACTATAAGAGGACTCGCGCTCAGGTAATCCCAGGCAAGGTACTGCTAACCGGCACCCAAAGCTACCAAACAACCTTCTAAGAGCTGAACCCCCGGGACGTGTACACTCACGGGGACCTAGCAGTGGGTACCACCAGAAAATACTCAGAACACAAGGGACACAAGGGTCAAGAACGAAGGCAGACCCCCCACCAGGTAGAAAAAGAAAAAGAAAACCCCGCAAGAGGACAGCGTACCCAAGCGGAACAGAGCCGGCCGCCATGATTGGTAAAGACAAGCTGCACAGTACCCTGCGCCCCACCAGTGCAAAAACTGCCCTTTACTCTAAGGCGAACAAGGGAGACAGAACACTCGAGCATACAAAGAGCGACCGAAAACCAAGCAGTAAACGGCCTAGCAGGGGCAGGACCCAAGGAACTTGTGGAAGGTGGCCCCAAGGGCAGTACTCACACGGCACCTAGGGAAGGGAACCCTAGGCGCATGCAGCCCGAGTACTGGAGAATCACTCCCGGCTCACACACCACCTAGAAAACAGACACCACACTCTAGGTACAGTGCTGAAACATCCACTGGAGCCGGAGCACATAACCGGTGCCTATAGCATCAGCCGAAGAACTGATAGGTAGATAGCCGGCGTGGGAGGTCTGGGGCTCCCCCTTTCCCCTCCCGGGGAGGGGGGAGCTGCGCAGACAGCAGCGCGGTGACGTGTGACATCATACTAGTTTGCTTGTTTTCTGTTGAGGAGTTCTGTCCACTAGTTCGGGTTTAGGTAGCAATTTTCACCAGAATAGGGGTTCGTTTTGGAATGCTTACCTTTCTGGATGCTTGACCCGGTCGATGGCAGACATGAATGCTTCCAACCACACGGGGGTTTCTATAGGCCATTGCTCCCCTTGCCTCTCTTTGGGGGCCAGGTTCTGGCTGTGGTCCCCGGTAGGCCTTAGAACTCCATACACATGACTGATGCCAAAGTCTGACATTAGCATATCAGCCTGGTAAAGCTCCGGGGAGCAAATGGGGCTCCCCCCAGAAAGTTTAAAAAACTGTTGGCATTTTTTCTAAGATCAGATATTATGTACCCCGCCCTGCCCTGGTGACTCTCTATTACTCCCTCATCTACCCATATCTCAACTATGGTATTTGTGCTTGGGGTTCTACTACACAAAATCATTTATGTCCTCTAATTACTCAACACAAAGCTGCTATTAGGACAGTATCCAACTCTGGCCCCAGACATCACTCGGTACCCCTACTCAAATATCTGAATATGTTAGATATGAAGTCACCACCTTCTCTCATGTGTATTATACATATATAAAATGCTGAACTGTAATACCAATCCTGACCTCAAAAGCTTCATTGAAGGTTGTAACAGAACCCATGAGCACCACACCAGAAATACAGTTTTGATATTCCAAGAGTACGACTTGATCAAACTAGAAATGCTCTACAAATCAAGGGACCCAGAATGTGGAATGACCTTCCCAATCATGTTAACCCTTAACATGCTCGGGGTCTAATATCCTGCTATCCGCACAGGCGCATGTCATTTTGAAAAAAAAAAAAAATTATTTTTTCTTCCTAACCTGTTAATTTGTGTTCACTGATCACGGGAAAAATAATAAAAAAATCGTAAGTGCCATATATTGCCCGCTATAGGGCGGGGAAGTCTGGCAAATTATAGGCGCTGACTCAGCATGCGTCCCAGGCGGTCTGTTGCTCGCCAGCTGTCAGGCCAGAGTTGCCACAAAGAGATAATTATCTAATTATTTCAATGTCTCTGATTGATGTTTCATAGTTTTTTTGCTGTAATATTATTCAATAGTGTGTAGTTTGATATATTTATATAATAAAATGAGTGAATCATTGCTGTACTCAAAAATATGGTGTGCATATTGTTGATTCAGTTATGTTCATCAATCAGTGAACAAATACTTTGTCGGTTATTACACTATAAGCACAGGTTATATATAAGTATCTGCATGTTTTGTTCACTATAACGAACCACTAAGTAGCTATTATGAGTCAAAAAGTAACGAGGAGTGACCGCCGTGTACCAGCCAGCCACTCCCGCCCTCCCTCCAGTCATCTGACTCGCCCACATTCTCCTCCCACAATACTGTTTTTGCTATAATTCACTATATACAGATGGTATATATAAGTATCTACATGTTTTGTTCACCATAACTGTACATCTAAGCTTGTATGGTGAGTAAATGCACAAAGACATAGGACCTAACACAGTCAGCTGATGGCTGCCTCCCTCAAGGCCACACACACTAATATTTCTCCTCCAACAATACTGTGTGATGTTATTACGCTATATACACACATTATAAATAAATATCTACCTGTTTTATTCACCATACTTGTACAAATAAACTGGTATGGTGCCCAAAGACGATCGTGGTATCCAGTAAACAACACCGTCGTCTGCACGGTGGCGTCGTGCAGACGACGCCACCGCCCTCACCAAAATGGCGGCTCCAAACCTTCTCTTGCTGTTTATACCCTCTATACACACGTTATATATAAGTATCTACATTTGTGTTCACTATAGCGAACCACTAAGCTGGTATGCTGAGTGCAGTCAATAAAAGGTGGCCACACACAGTCAGAAAACATCGCCACCACCCTCCCTCCCACAGCATTACTCCTCCCTCCATGGCGCACAGCGCTAAATATCATCGCAATCCTGCTATTATCAGAACCCTGGTCACTTTTATCACAGTCAGGGGTCCTCTGTAATAATATCATCGCTACATAATAGCATGAACAAGTATATTTTGGCATTTTTAGGCGATGCTGTGGTCACAAGCTGAACAGCAGTGCTGTGAGCTCATGCTGCGTGCGTCAGGCTTGGTAGCTTACGCGATACTGAGGCCCCTAACACCCGGGAGTTTGGCCCACGATTTTTTTTAAAAATGGCGTCTGTTTACAAGAGCCCTGATGAAGGTGTGGTGAACCCCGTGTATCCGCGGGCCGTTTAAATCTTGCGTAGTACTCCAACACATCATATGACGTGAAGAGCAGTTGACTGGTAAAACGCCTAGCACGTCATATGATGTGATGCGCACTTTAAGGGTTAAAGACTGTACCTCTCTCAACCAGTTTAAGATAAAAACTAGGCACTACCTAATAAATTCCCTGTAACCTACCTTACCCCTATAATGTCAACCCATGTCTGTTTTTTTTAAACAACGCTGTTTGTCGACCTAATTGTATTTGTGCTGCTTTTTCTGCCATGTTCACTCCTTTTTTATTTTTATTTTTATTTTTATTTGTTCTCAACACATTTTATACTTTAACCACTTAATTGCGCCAACTGAGTTTTCTCAGTCGGCAGGAAACTGCGCCAACCGATTTTTCTCGGTCGGCGGGAAACTGCGCCAACCGAGAAAACTCGTTTTGATTTTTCGTAACCAATTCTAAATGTGTACGAGCTTGGTTGTGTACGAAATGGACTCTTAGGACCTCCAGTGAGAGGCAGCCATCTTGGAAAAAATCCCAAAATGCCTTAGGGCTGCTGGCTGGGTTAGTTCTGAATGAGCAACCATGGGTGGCGCACGCGCCTCTGGCTCCCAAAGACCTGCCCGACGCGGTGTTGAAAGATAATGCTCTGTCCGTGAAATTCAAACCTTATTGTTTGAAGAACATAAGGGTCATAATATTGGGGAAGCCAGGCGCAATAAGGACCTAACACAAAGGTGGATGCAAGTGATACAGCACCTATGAGGATGATATAGCGAGCGTATCCAGTTGTAGCTCTGAGCGTCACCCTTGCAATCCTATGCTATTTATTTAGATGATACTTAGATGAATCGTTTTCTGCATTCAGTGATGATGCATCTGATACAAATAACATAGATGAACAGTGTTAGCGACTTCCATGGTGGTGTTTTCCATAGATATTTTCAAGAATACCCGAATCTTTCCCAGCTGACGGACCCTCTTGAGGATAGTTGAATCTCTTCCTGACTGACGGACACTCTTGAGGTAAGCTGAATCTCTTCCTGTGTGGGACCATACAAAGCGAGCTTTTCAAGACTACCTTACAAATTGATCTTTTCCTATAATCTATTCAATACTACCTTATGCTTTACAAGCTTGGTTACATACAACCTACAAGTACTAAAGTCAAGGGTGTACGTGAGTCCGTTATTTGTAAGCGCACAGAATGAAGAAACAGGAAACGAAAATTTATCTGTACCTGGTGCACTGAGAGCGAAGTCGCGCTGTGTACCATGGGCTACTTCGTTGATTATTACTCACTTCCAAAGTACTGAGTGTGTGATACAGTGTGTTACTGTGTAAATAGTGTGTGAAACTGTACATATTGTAATTTTAGTGATTTTTTTACAGGTAATATTGAGACAATAAACATTTATTGTGGACACATTACTGACACATGTATCACAGTTCTATGGAACATTATGAACGTTCTACTGTATACATATTGTAAATGACACAAATATGCATCATATACGATAGAAAAACAAATAAAACCGCATTGGAAATACATAAAACAAATAATTGAAAATATATTTGTGGCATCACCCTGTGCTTGAATGACCCGCGCGACCGCATCTGGGCGAGTCAAGCACGGGTGACCAGGCCCTGATGACGTCACAGCGCATCTTGTCCACGTCCCTACAGCCAAAGTAAGTGGAATTTGGTACTTATTTTTACATAATGTTCAGGGAAGGGAATTTATCATTTTACGAAGAAAAAGGAATTTTTTGCGAACACTTCATTTCATGCGCACCGAGGGAATTTCTCAATAAACTCCGTGCAGCACGGTGGTTAATCTCAATTAGTATTAAATTTAGTCTTTAATGTTTTTCCTGCCCGAAACGTTTTGCATAATAGTGGCTTTAGGCATTGTATGTACTAGCTCTATCTATAAATCTATCAATTTTTGTAAAACCTCTTGTATGTATGTATGTACTTTACCTGAATAAACACTTATTTATTATATTTATTTATTTATAATGTGTATATAGTGTAATAACACTGCAAACAGTATTGTTGGGGGAGAAAGTTTAGTGTGTGTGATTTAGGGCATGGTTTAGTGATGAGTGAGGGAGCTGCCAGCTGACTGTGTGTAGCGACATCTCTTAGTGCATGAACTGACTATATCAGCTTAGTTGTACAGTTGTGGTGAACAAAACATATACATACTTATATATAACATATGTATATTGTGAATAAAATATAAAACAGGATGGTGGGAGGAGAAAGTGGGGAAGTGAGGCGTTGTTGACGGAGTGGCAACGAGTGGTTGGCTGGTGTGTGGCGGTCACTCCTCTTTGCCTTTCGACTCTCAATACCAACTTAGTGGTTCGTTATGGTGAACAAAACATGCAGATACTTATATATAATCTGTGTATAGAGTGTAATAACAGCAAAACTATTTGTTTATTGTTTTATGAACGTAATAATTGAATCACTAATATGTACACCATACTTTAGAGTATAGTGATTATTCACTCCTTTTATTATATAAATATAATGCAATACACACTATTGAATAATATTACTGCAAAAAACTAAGAAAAAATTAATCAGAGCCATTGAAATAATTAAGTGATAATATCTTTGTGGCAACTCCCACCTGTCAGCACGGGTGACGCCAACCGGCTCTGACGCCCGCTCTGTCAACGCCCACTTTTTGCCAGATTTCCTGGGTCTATTGTGCCCAAAATATGTCGCCTACGATTTTTTTTTATATTTTTCCCGTGCTCAGGGAACACAACTGAACATTTTTAGAAGATGAAATAATTTTTTAGAATTATTTTTTCTTGAGCACAGGGGTGTAAATCTCCTCAGGACCCCTTAGCAGCTTAAGAGTTAACATTCCTGTGTATCCACCAAAAACTTCTGATCTGCTCCTAGAGGCTCACATCCGACGAATATCTCTAGGTTCTCCAAAATATTCAAAAAGGCACTTCTGCAGTTCTCCTAAACTGCTGCATAATGAAGTTCTCATCCAACATCATCGATGCTTCACCACTGACTCCACAGAGACACGTTAAACTCCTCTTCACTGCTCCTTTACACTGTTTCTAGTCAATTCCTCACTATGGAGTTCTGCTCTACCACAGATTTCAGCATACACTTCTCCAACCTCGAAGTTTCCTCCATTAACTTCTTCCCAAACAAATCACAGAATCTATATCTTGAGGGCGCTCAGAGATCAGCCTCTAAGACCTCCAAAGTTTCTTTGCGACGGCCTCCCAGCTTTTCTTGCTCTTGACTTGAGTACATAAACGCCTGCTTGGTTACCTCCTCTTGAAGGAGCACACAGTTATGGGTTTCTTCCTCCGCCAGGAGCTCAACACAGTACAACCCTCTCCCATAACATCTGTTGCTGAAATAAGTTCAAGACGTCCCCGCGAGCCTCACATCATAACAGCAAAGTATCGACATCTCACTTCATGTCACTTATTTACACGTTCATCCTCTGCTCATATTTTCAAATTAGTTACCGACATTTATTACACACACCACTGACACATATCACATATTATTTATATATATATTGTGACGATAATCTCTTCCCAGAGATTGAGCCTGCTATCTCTTCAATTCATCACGTTCTCAACAATATGCAAGATACGTTTTGTAGTGGCTAAACGTATATATCAAGACAGCCACACGCACCTCCAGCACCTGCTGCACACCTGGTCGACGCGCCGAACCCTTCAACTGCCTAACTAGCGACTTGCGGCTGTCCAGCGTTCTCATTGGCCGCCAACCAACACACCACTCCCGTTCCTCGCCAATCACGATCATCGCCAGTTATTGTTGGAGTCCCTTGCATTTCTGCCAGCCAGAATATATCTCGTGCTCCTGCTATGAACACCTGAATTTGACCCACCTCGTGTGATCAAATAAGAGGTTCTTAGCTAGCGCATATATTCCCAGCACCATTTTATTTTGTTAACGTAACCAGTTCCCCCCATTTCACTTTGTTATAATTTTATATATTTTTCCTTTACATTATTGTAAAAGCCAAGGTATCGTCTTTATTTTATTTTGTGTTTTCTAGATTAAAGTAAAGTATTTTATTATGTTTTGTGTATCTTGCCTTACCACAGATTATCAGACAAGCAGTCACTTTTTTTTTCTTTTTTTTTTATTTAAAGTTAGTATATGTGGCCCAGCACTGACACCTGCTAGTTGGAAGACTGCCGACCACCATTTCCAACACGTTTCCGTCACATATATATATATATATATATATATATATATATATATATATATATATATATATATATATATATATATATATATATATATATATATTATATTTATGTGACTGAAAACTCACACCCCAGAAGTGACTCGAACCCATACTGCCAGAAGCAACGCAACTGGTATCTACAGGATGCCTTAATCCGCTTGACCATCACGACCGGACAAAAGGAAGTGATAGCTGAAGCTATTTGAACCACTTCCCCGCCGGCACTCGGATGGTAATCTTGAGCATAGCATTTTATCAAATCGGATTAAGGCGTCCTGTAGATACCAGTTGCGTTGCTCCTGGGAGTATGGGTTCGAGTCACTTCTGGGGCATGAGTTTTCATTCGCATATAGTCCTGGGGACCATTCAGGCTTGTTCGCATATATATATATTATATATATATATATTATTATATTATATATATATATATATATATATATATATATATATATATATTATATATATATATATATATATATAATATATATATATATATATCTTTCCTCAGACCTCTCAATTAGGTCTGGTAGGTGGAATAATTCTCAGACAGGTAGACTCATTCTTGAGGCTACCTGGGGTCATAAAAGTACTCTCATAAACCCAATGTACCTTCTTGTAAATAAATAAATAAATGCTTCTTATATCGCACACAAATTCTTATATAATTTATATCATGTAAAACATTACTTTTGCATTGTTAATTAAAGGATTCATTGTACAACATTATGATTATATTTATTTACAAACCCACCTGGAGCGGTGATGCGTGTGGTGCAGTGGAGGTGACCGAGGTAGAACTCTGGGAAGTTGGGAGAGGTGATGACCCCCTCTGGTTGTGTGAGGTGGTGGAGGGGGCAAGCGGAGGTGTCCACCACCCGCCACCACCCGTGAACGCCCGACCCCACCACCGACCAGTCAGAGTGAAAAGTCACCACGGCCTCATTCGTCTCGGATTCGAAGTCAAATCTGAAGGGTACGAACACAAACACTTGTCAGTCTTGTATAAGCTGAACCACATGCACACTTGTAGCGAGTAAATTATGTAAACAATTTAGTGCTCCAAACTCATTAGCTAAATGAGAGAAGCAAACCTCTCTTTAGCAATAATGATACCAATCAAATCTTTTCCCTAATTACAGGTAACATTTCTTCCATCCTATTGGAGGAAGCCGAGGTGTAGTCCAATAATATAAGCAATCGAGAAGCGATTAATGATCAGTATAATTTCCACAGTGATTCAGTTAACTTCAAATCAAATCAAAATCAAAATCAAAATCAAAATGTTTATTTAGGTAAGGTACATACATAAAAGTGATTGTACAGAGTGATGGAGTAAATAGATAGGGCTAGTACATACAATGCCTAAAGCCACTATTACGCAAAGCGTTTCGGGCATGAAAAACTTAAATGACTAAGGCTTAAGACTAATTGAGCATAAGGAATAAAATGAGTTGAGAAAAACAAAACAGTTAAGAAGGGGGGAACATGGCTGAAAAAGCAGCACAAATGCAATTCGGTCGACAAAACAGCGTCATTTAAAACAAAAACAGACATTGGTTGACAATAGAGGGGTAAGGCAGGTTACAGGGAGTTTATTAGGTATTTCTTCGTTTTTCTCTTAAACTGGTTGAGAGAGGCACAGTCTTTAACATGGTTGGGAAGGTCATTCCACATTCTGGGTCCCTTGATTTGTAAAGCATTTCTAGTTTGATTAAGTCGTACTCTAGGAATATCAAAACTGTATTTATTTCTGGTGTGGTGCTTATGGGTTCTGTTACAACCTTCTATGAAGCTTTTGAGGTCAGGATTGGCATTACAGTTCAGCGTTTTATATATGTATAATACACATGAGAGAATGTGAAGTGACTTAATGTCTAACATATTCAGAGATTTGAGTAGGGGTACCGAATGATGTCTGGGGCCAGAGTTGGATATTGTCCTAATAGCAGCTTTGTGTTGAGTGATTAGAGGACGTAAATGATTTTGGGTAGTAGAACCCCAAGCACAAATACCATAGTTGAGATATGGATAGATGAGGGAGTAATAGAGAGTCACCAGGGCAGGGCGGGGTACATAATATCTGATCTTAGAAAGAATGCCAACAGTTTTTGAAACTTTTTTAGATATATTTAGAATGTGTCCCCGGAAATTCAGCTTGTGGTCAATGAGAATGCCAAGGAATTTGCCATCTAATTTGTTACAAATTTGGGTATTGTTTATTTTGAGATTTATATGATTAGAGGATTTATTGCCAAACAGAATATAAAAAGTTTTGTCAATGTTAAGGGTGAGTTTGTTAGCAGTTAGCCAAAGATGGACTTTCTCTAGCTCAGTATTCACTGTGGCATTTAGAGCAAGGGGGTCAGGACTGGAGTAAATGAAGGTTGTGTCGTCAGCAAACAGAATTGGTTTGAGGTGTTGGGAGGCATTAGGAAGGTCATTAATGTAGATGAGAAAGAGGAGAGGGCCAAGTATGCTGCCCTGAGGAACACCAATGTTGATGGGTAGGGTGGGAGAAATTGAATTATTCACAGAAACATACTGGAGCCTGTCAGTAAGGTAGGATTTGAGGTATTGCAGGGAGTGTCCTCTGACTCCATAATGATGTAATTTAAGAAGAAGGTTTTGGTGGTTGACAGTGTCAAAAGCCTTTCGCAGGTCCACAAATAACCCAACAGGGAACTCATTTTTATCAAGAGCTGTATGAATCAAGTTAATCATACTAATAAGTGCATCATTAGTGCTTTTTTTGGGTCTGAAGCCATATTGGCAAGAGCTAAGTATATTGTGTTTGGCTAGATAAGAGTAAAGCTGCTTGTAGATTAATTTCTCAAATATTTTTGACAGGTTAGGCAGGATTGATATAGGTCTGTAGTTGTTAACATCTGTGAGATCACCACATTTGTGTACGGGGTTACTCTCGTTTTTTTAGAATATCTGGAAAGGTTTGGAGTTCAAGTGACTTGTTGAAGAGCAATGCAATTGCAGGGGCTAAAGTTCTGGAGGCTTTTTTGTAAATTAAAGTTGGTATTTCTCAAGGGCACTAGACTTGGTTTTAAGGGAAAGGATTATCTCATTGACTTCAGGAATTAATAGGCTTTAAGTACAGAGACTGTGGATAGTTACCTGTAAGATAGTCGTTAACATCAGTACTGGAGGATGGAATATCGTTCGCAAGGGAGAACCAAAGAAGAGAAGAACCTATTGAACTCAATAGCAGAATCAGAGGCTGAAAGCTGACCATCGTTATTGGACAGGAGTGTATGGTTATTTGAATCTTTATTTGATCCCAAATTGTGAAATTGTGCTC
>WNGS01072967.1:0-13186 GCA_020271785.1 Procambarus virginalis
AGTGACGTCGTCTGCACGATTTGCTAGCGTTGTTTCAGAGAGTGGCCAATATGCTCTTTGGGCGCACTACAAGCTTAAGTGTACAGTTACGGTGCAAAAACATGCAGATATTTATATATAATATGTGTATATAGGGTATAACACTGCAAACGTATTGTTGTGGGAGAAAGTTAAGTGCGTGTGACCTTGAAAGAGTGAGGGGAGCCGCCAGCTGTGTATAGCGACGACTCTTAGTGCCTGAACTAACTATATCAGCTTAACTGTACAGTTGTGGTGAACAAAATATATACATACATATATATAACGTCTGTATATAGTGTAATAACACCACAAATGGTATTGTTGGGGGAGAAAGTTTAGTGCGTGTGTTGACGGAGTGGCAGCGAGTGGCTGGCTGGTGTGTGCGGTAACTCCTCGTTGCTTTTCGACTCTCAATACCACTTAGTGGTTCGTTATGGTGACCAAAACATGCAGATACTTCATAAAACCTGTGTATAGAGTGTAATAGCAGTAAAACTGTTTGTTTATTGTTTTTATAACATAATAATAGAATCACAAATATGCACACTATACTTTTGATTATAGCGATTATTCACCACTTTTATTATATAAATATATTACATACACACTATTGAAAAATTACTGCAAAAAAATATAAAAAAATCAATCGGAGACATTGAAACAATTAGGTAATAATATCTTTGTGGCAACTCCCTCTGTCAGCGCGGGGACGCCTGACCGACCCTGACGACCGCTCTGTCAACGCCCCCTTTTTGCCAGCTTCCTCGTCAATTGCCGCCCAAAATATGTCACCTACGATTTTTTTTTGTTTTTTTTCCCATGCTCAGGGGACACAAATTAACCTGTTTAGAAGACAAAAAAAAATTTTAAATTTTTTTTTTCTTGCGCACAGGGTGTAAATGGTCCCCAGGACCCCTTAGCATGTAAGGGTTAATCATTTACCATCTTGAATTAACTTTAATTGTTAACAATTCCACAGGATAGGTACCAGTTGCCACGTTTTCCTGTTTCTGACATTCACCATATCATCACAGTATATTCGTGTCACATTTATTTGCTATTTTCACCATGTTTCGTATCCAAGCTTTCCAGACAGATCCAGAAGGTGAAATAGGGAACTTACGTCATGCTAAGAGGGTCGACTTGATAACTCTTGCACATGAGTATCACCTGGAAGTTCCCATGGAGCCAACAAATATGAAGTACATAATATACTTCTTGGATCACTTTGTGGAAGAAGGGATTATAGACTCTGATACTCACGAACAATACACTATTTCAGATAAGCATGATCTGACGGCAATGAAACTCAAATCGAGCTCGCAAAGCTCGAGAAGGAGCAACACAAGCCCCATACAGCAACAAAAGGAAGCAGCTGCAATCAGGAACGTGAGGCTGCCATCAAGAAGGAAGAGCAGGAAAGAGAGCTCCAGTTCAAGAAGAAGAAATCCGCCTCAGGAGCGAGAGGCCGCCCTGAGGAAAGAAGAAAGTGACAGAGAGGCCCTCCTCCTCCAAGGACAGCAAGAACGTGAGTTGTCCCTATTAAGAGAGCGTGAAAAGTACAACTTGAAGCAAAACAACGTCAACTGGAGATGCAACGCGAGCATGACAAACAGCAAGCGGATCTGCTCTAGAATGTCGTCAAAAAGAACTCACGTTGGAAATCAACGCCAGCAAGCTGCAGCTAGTCTTCCTCCAAGTTTCAATGTCTCCCATGCAAGTAAGTTAATGCCACCGTTCGTAGAGTCAGAGGTTGATGTTTTTTTACAACCTTTGAGACCCTTGCTAATCAACTTAGTTGGCCTACCGACCAATGGGCTACCCTTCTCCGAGTACATCTTACAGGTAGAGCAGCAGTCACACTCAGCACTTTGGCATCTGAGAATGACTACCAACCCTGAAGCAAGCAGTGTTGGACGCCTACCTTCTCTCCACCGAAAGCTACCGACGAAAATTCCGTGACTACATAAAGGCAAGTACCACCACCTTCTTAGAATTTGCCAACACCAAACGGAGATATTTTATGAAATGGCTGGAGGCAGCACGTCTCTACTTTTCCAGAACTCGTCAACCTCATGCTGGTTGAAGAATTCTTGAGGCGTGTACCTCCTCCTGTCCGTCTATATTTAGCAGATAAGGAAGAGACCGACTTAGTGAAATGCGCGAAGTCGGCTGACACTTACAGCCTCATCCACCGGCTGACACCAGAACCACCTACCAGTAAGAAGTCTTGGTACAGTTACGAGAAAGTGAGCCCAGATCAAGGTACCTCTCAACTGTACTGTAAGTATTGTCGACTCTATGGACATACCATAGAAAAATGTGGTAAGTCTACAATAAAGGTAACACTGAATCCACCAAACCCAAACAGACTCCTCCTAAGTCCGGTAAGCCTGTAATGAATGTTGGTGTTCATGTTAATGATCTCTCTCTCTTCAGCAAGCATCTGTATCCGGAACTATCACTACCAACGGTTCAGATTCTGAGGGACGTTTTGGACTTAAGATCTTGAGGGACACAGCGGCTCTTCAATCAATAGTCTTGAAATCAGCTGTGCCCAACGTCGCCTACACAGGAGAGACTGTCTTCATCACTGACCTCACTGCTACTACTCCTTATCCTCTCGCCAGAGTCCACCTGGATTGTCCCTTCGTGACCGGTGAAGTCCAAGTCGCCGTCAGGGAAAAGCCTTTTCCCATGCCTGGAGTGCAATTTCTCCTGGGCAACGACTTGGCAGAAGACCTGCAACCGACCAACCTGATCGTCAAGGACAAACCCCAGGTGTGTACCTCTGTGTTGGATAATCCGATTTTTGAGCATGTTCCAGCAAAGGTTCAAGAGAGTGATGAAGTTTCTCCTCCTGTTATGGTGACCACCCGTGCTCAAGCAGCACGACCGCAGCCAGCTGACTCTACTACTACCGCTGTCCCTCAAGACCCTTCGAAACTACCCCAAATCTCACCGCTTTGGAGTTGGGTTCTTCTTAGAGAACGAGTTACTCTATCGCAGATACAGACCCAGTAAACTGAAGGAGGAGGATGATTGGGCAAACGTTGAACAACTAGTGATTCCTACCAGCCTGCGGCCCACGATTCTACACCTGGCCCACGGAGCACTATCACACTACGGGTTTAACAAGACCTACCATGGGATTCGACAAGACTACTACTGGCCAGGTATGGTTAATGATGTCAAACAACATGTAAAGCAATGCCACGTGTGTCAGATGGCAGGTAAACCGAACGTTTCGATCCCCAGAGCACCACTGACACCCATCCAGGTGCCTGAGGAACCTTTCCACAGACTTATTATTGACTGTGTTGGTCCCTTGCCTCGGACCAGTTCCGGCAACGCCTATATCTTAACCATCCTGTGTCCTACCACCAGATTCCCCATAGCAGTTCCAGTGAAAAACATTACGGCTGCTACAGTGGTGAAAAATTTACTGAAGATCTTCACCCAGTATGGATTTCCGAGGGAGATTCAGAGCGACTGTGGCACCAACTTCACCAGTGATCTCTTCAAACGGACTCTGGAGGAGTTCAACATCAAACAGGTACTGTCCAGCCCCTATCATCCTGCTTCACAGGGTTCTCTTGAGCGTAGTCATCAGACTATCAAGGCACTCCTAAAAAAGTTTTGTAATGAGACCTCAAAGGATTGGGATAGGCAACTTGATCTCATCATGTGTATTTTCAGAAGTCTTCCCAACGAGTCACTAGGAGTATCTCCTTATGAGATGCTCTACGGACGTAAGTGCCGTACACCTCTCAAGGCTTTCAAGGATTCTCTACGTGATGCCACCTTCAGTGAGCATCAGAATGTGCCCCAGTTTCTTCAAAACCTCCGACACATTCTAGAGAGGGTCCATTCCTTTGCCAGAAACAACCTACTGAAAGCCCAAGAGAGGATGAAGACTCGTTACGACCAGCACTGCCAAGTAAGGAAGTTTAAACCGGGAGACTTAGTACTCGCCTATTTCCCTATCCCAGGTTCTCCTTTACAAAACAGGTTTTCAGGACCCTACCGTGTTAAGGAGTGCCGGAATAACTACAACTACGTTCTCGAGACCCCCGATAGGCGGCGGAAGACCCAGCTGTGCCACATCAACTTACTAAAGCTCTATCATGGTACTCCTCCCACTGTGCTACTAAACTTCTCCACCTTTACAGGTCCATACAGCCACAGTGAGACCTTCCCTGCTTCTCCTTCCGAAAGCACTGACACTGAGACAGCGCTTTCTAATTCGGAAATCCTTACTGACATCCATAATCACTTTCAGGACGATAATAGTGCTTCACTCATCAAACTCATCAGAGAACATCAAGAGTTGTTTCGAGATGATCCACAAGAGTGTTCTGTGACTCGGCACGACATCCAACTGCTACCTGACACCCGGCCGATTCGCCAACCATTCTACCGGATCAGCCCTAGCAAGAAGGAAGTCATGCGTGCTGAGGTACAGTACCTCTTGGACCATGGACTGGCTACCCCCTGTGAGTCCCCCTGGGCCTCACCATGTATCTTGGTACCCAAACCTCACGGTAAGATCCGGCTGTGTACCGATTATAGGAAACTCAACAGTGTGACCGTTAAAGACGCATACCCATTACCTAGGATTGACGACATCCTTGACGCCATTGGTAATGCCCGCTACCTGTCCCAGGTGGAGTTACTCAAGGGCTATTACCAGGTGTGTTTAACGGAGCGAGCTAAAGAACTGTCTGCCTTTATCACCCCTTTCGGACTTTTCAGATATAACCGCCTTCCCTTTGGACTCTGCAATGCCCCGGCCACCTTTCAGAGAGCTGTCAACCGCGTCATCCAGGGCTTGGACAACACCTACGCCTATTTGGGTGATATCGTTGTAGCATCCAACACCTGGAGCGAACACCTGCTCCAGCTGCAACGATTGTTCGCCAAGCTCCTGAAAGCCGGCCTCACCATCAATCTGGGCAAGTCCACTTTTGCCAAAGGTAAAGTGCGGTATCTGGGTCATGTTATAGGGAGTGGCAGCCTGGCTCCGTTAAATATCCACACTCAAGCCATCAAAGAGTATCCACAGCCTACTACCAGGAAGCAGCTCCTGCGCTTCCTTGGTCTTGCTTCTTATTACCGTAGGTTTGTGAGGAACTTTAGCACTGTTGCAACACCCTTAATCACCTTAACCAGTCCCAAGCAACGGTATAATTGGACCATGGAGCAAACCGTTGCTTTCGAACAACTCAAATTCCTCCTCTGTTCTAATCCTATTCTCGCCTCGCCAGATACCAAGAAGCCTTTCATCCTCCATGTCGACGCCAGTGGTACCGGCATCGGGAGTGTCCTAATGCAGCAACGAGGCGAGGAGGTTCTACCTGTCAGCTACTACAGCTACAAGTTGAAGCCTCACCAGAAAAACTACAGCACTATAGAGAAGGAACTCCTCTCCATCGTCCTGAGCTTGCAACACTTTGCACCATACCTGCAAGGTGCTCGGTCCACTACCATCTACTCGGACCACAATCCTCTACATTTCCTACATCAAGCCCAATTCAATAACCAACGTCTGCTGCGATGGGCTTTATATCTTCAAGGCTTCAATCTGAAAATCTGTTACATCAAGGGGCCTGATAACATCATCGCCGACGCCCTCTCCAGAGTTCATGAGGTAGAGGCAGCTCCACCTACCACTCTACCTCCCGAGAACGTGACTTCTATCGGAACCACAGGCTTTGGGGGAGAGTTGTGACGATAATCTCTTCCAAGAGATTTAGCCTGCTCTTTCCTGCAATCGTCACATTCAAAGCTACATTCAAGATACGTTCTACAGTAGCTAAAACGTATATCAAGACAGCCACACGCACCTGTACCCCCTCCCCCCTCACACTCCTCACTGCCTGTTCGCCGACTGCACTTCAATTAGCCAACTACCAAGTGTCGGTCTGCCCGTATTCTCATTGGCTGTTCGAGATCTCGCCACTCCAGCTCTCCACCACTCACGCACGTCGTCAAGTCAACGTTGGAGTCAGCGAGCTGTACCACCTCAGAATATATCTTGTGCTCTAGCTGAGAACATCTAGTTGATTCACCTCGTGTGATCAAATAGCGGTTTTTAGCTTGCGCATATATTCCCAGCACCATTTTATATATTGTCCATTTATATGTTTTATTTTTGTCTTATTGTTAACGTAAGCCATTATTCATTTTTATGTTAGTTCTTTTTCACTTGTTATACTTGCACTTTAGCAAGCCAAGGAATTGTCTTTATTTAAATTTGTTTTCTAGAGTAATTAAATTTCATTGTTCATATTTTGTGTTTTGTGTATCTTCCCTTACCTTACCACAGACTATCAGACAAGCAGTCATTCTTTTTTTGTGTGTGTATGTGGCCAGGCATTGACATCTGCCATTGGAGGACTGCCGAACACCATACTCCAATACTTTACCGTCACATATAATATATATTTACAATGTCTGAGGATTTCGGAGTTGGGGCAAGGTTTAGATGGTCTTGAGTCTCGGGCGGTCTCGGGGGATGCCCTTTCTGGTGTGGCGACGGAGGCCTTCGAGTCCGATCCCTCAGCTGAAGCCTTTGGGTCTGACCAGTGAGCCCCCCTTCTGTTCGGCTTACTCGGTTGCACTGGCCTTTTCTTTAGAGGTCGGTGCTCTGGGGGATGACTCTGCCCCAGGTCCCGAGGAGGGGGATCCTGAGGCTGGGGAAGGGCTGACTTGGGGGCCTTGGGCTCCGCTGGACCCCGCCTGGGTTTTTCTACCCTCGGAGCGGGGCTTATTGTTAAGAGAAGTGGGGTTCTCTTTCCCCCCCCTATGTGTACGACTTGGGTTTGGTGTCTGCCCCTCCCCGGGTTCGGTTCCGTGTCCCCTCAGCTATGTCGGTTCCGTCTTTCCGGAGGTTCTCGGCTTCCCGTATCCAACCATCTGCAGTGCGGGCGGCCCTTGCGGCTTACCGCCTGCGTGACCCGGATTACGCCTCGGTGATGGATCCGTCGTCTTTCAGGTTTGGGACTTTGTTCTCTTTCTGGGTCCGTTACGAGGTTCCGGAGTCGTCCTGGCTGGAGAACTGTCCTATCTTTGCCTTGAAGGCCTGACATTCTTTCTATCATTCCTGAATGCTGAGTGGCGCAAGGTTTCTCCTGTGGTTCAGGTTTTTCTGGGGGGCAACCTTGAGCACCTCAATGAAAGCTTGTTTGCTCCTGCCCTTCCCCGGGATGTTGGTGTTCTGCAGCTCCATGTGCAGGTTCCCTCCCTTTCAGCTGCGCAGAAGTCGAGGATTTGCACACCAGGGGCTTCTTGGCTTCAGCGTTGCGCTTTTTTCCCTCCTGGAGCTGTCTTCGGACTGGCTTGGGGAGGACGTGGGGGTGCTCGGGACTGTTCTGGGGTCCAGTGCCTTGGGCTCAGCTGCTCGCGCGTCGGCTGCCTTGTTGAAGCTCTTTACATTGATATTGCGGGTTGCAGTTCCCCAGTTTTACACTTCCCAGCTCGCATCTCGACAGACAGTGCTTGCCTCCACTATGGAATCTGCCTGGGCCCTGGCTCTTAGGATGTCTTCGCCTTTTTGTCTGCTGCTTTTTTGCTCCTGCGGCCATGGCGCAGTATATTCAGGCGGCGTCGGCCAGTTGCCGTTCGATGTCGGACTTGTTGGTTCTCCGGAGTCCCAGGGGGTGCCTTAACAGAGGGGTCGTGCCAGGGCTCAGGGTTCCCTCTTGTCGTGGTAGGCCACTGGGACCAGATTCGGGCACGGACCTGCCTTCGGCTGGTCGGTGCGGTGTTCGCCCTGTTCGGAGTTCTGGGTCTTGTAAGGGGCACCGGCCCTTTTGCAGTTCACCCCATTAATGGGGCGATGGGGGAAGTCTTGTGCTGTTCGCTCATGCCTGGTCCCACGATTTGTGAGCATTTTGGGTTGTTTCTTTCGGCCTGCGGTGGCGTTGGGTGGCCCCTCCTCCTCCTGGGGGTTTGGGGCTGGCGGGGCAGGCCTCTTTTTTTTTCCTGCGCTCCGTCGAGTCATCTTGGAGTGGGTTTCGACGACATCCCTCAGATGGATTTCCCGTCTGTCTCCAGTGCTGAAACGGGACTGTGCAGACCTGTGGTTCATTCTGGACTTGTCCCATCTGAACCCTTGGGTTTATTGCTCCTCTGTTCGGATTACTACGCTGTCCCAGGTTCGGCTCCTGTTCGAGCCAGGTTCTTGGATGGTGTCCCTGGACCTTCAGGATGCTCATTTTCACATCCCGATTCATCCGGGGTTCAGGGACTGGCTCGGTTTTGTTGTGGGGCGGCAGTGTTACCACTTTCGTTGTCTCCCATTCGGGTTGAACCTGTCACCTCGTGTGTTCACATGCCTTACACGGGTATTTGTGGCCCGTCTGCGTCTTTTATGTGTTCGGCTGTTAGCCTACCTCGACGACTGGCTGGTTTGGGCTCCCCAGCCGGTCCAGTTGTCTGCTAGCCATGGATTTGGTTCTTTCCCAGCTTGCCTGGTTCAGGTTCTTGGTGAACTGGAGGAAGTTCCATTTGGTTCCCTTCCAGGTTCGGACATGGCTGGGTCTTTTGTGGGACTCTCGGACCACTTCCCTGTCTCTCCCTCCAGAGTCTCTCCTGTGGCTGCGGTTCCACTTGCGCCTGTTTCTGGGGGCTCCCAGGTCACCCGGCGGTTGCTCGAGGGGCTGTGCGGGAGCCTGAACTTCGCATTGATGGTCTACCCACCAGGTCGAGTTTCGGGTTTAGCTTCATCGGCTGTTCTTGGTCCTTCAGGGACGTCCCTTCTGCCTCTCTCGTGATCGCTGGGTTTGGACACCGGGGGCCTTGCGTCGGCTGCTGTGTCGCCGGCTTCCTCTTCGGGTTTTTCGGGTTCAGTGCCTTGGCGTCATCCGAGCCCTCGCTCGATATGTTCACAGACGCGTCGTCTCTTGGGTGGGGTTTTGTGACCAGTGCTCACCAGGCTGGCCAGGGATAGTGGGGTCCGTCCTTCCGTCAAATCCACAGCACAGTGCGGGAGTTCATGGCAGTGTGGTTTGCTCTTCGAAGGGTTCGGGTCGCCCACAGATCGACGATCTGGCTCCATTCAGACTGCTCCCTGGTGGTTCATTGTGTGAACCAGGGGGATTCGATGCGGTCCTTGGCTCTTTGGCGCTGGTTGCTGCGGGTGACTCGTCTGCTGAGTTCTTGGGGTTTGGCTCTCCTGGCAGTTCACGTGCGGGGCGTGTCCAACATCTTGGCTGACGGCCTGTCCCATTTCTTTCCCCTATGCACGGAATGGACGATCGACGCCGTCTCCTTCAGTTGGCTTTGCCGGACATTTGGTTGCCCTGAGGTGGACCTCTTCGCTTTGGCGTGGTCGCAGAGCCTTCCCCTGTATGTGGCGCCTTTCCCCAACGGCTTCGCAGTTGGGGTTGATGCCTTTCGGCTGGACTGGTCGAAGTGGGGGGTTCCTGTACCTCTTTACCCTGGTTCAGCTGTTGCTCCAGGTCCTGACTCGCTTGGAGACTTACCAGGGGAGAGTTGACTTCTTGGCCCTGTGGTGGTAGGCCCAGACGTGGTTTCAGGTGCTGCTTGCTTGATGTTCGAACCCGGAGGTTTTCCCACTGCTCCGCCTCTTCCAGCAGATCGGACCGGAACGTCATGTGGCTGGTTCAATCTTCTCCTCGAGTCTTCGCATATATTATTTTTGACTCGAGTTTATCATCATCTCTATGGTGATCAGGTGGCTTCCTTGTTAGTGTCCCACCTGCGGTTTCGTCTCGGTGGCAGTACGAAGTTTCCTGGTGGTCCTTCCGTTTCTTCTTGCGTCATCGTCATTGTACTTTGCTTTCTGTTTGGGTGGTGTTGTCTATTCTTTCTTGGTTGTTCCAGGACCGTCACCTTATGCCTAACACTGTCACCTCGTATCGAGCGTCTTTGGCGGAGCCACTTCAGCTTGCTTTCGGTATTGATGTTACTTCTGCACCGGTTCGCAAGCTGTCTCGGGCATTCTTTCACATCCGGCCGGCTCATGTCCTGCCTGAGGCGTCCGGGTTATTGGACAGAGTGCTCTCTTATCTTTCTTCACCTCAGTTTGTTGTGCCCCCTTCTGTTTAGGATTGTTTCTCCAAGGCTCTTTTTGTTGGCAGTGGCCTCTGAGGGTCGGACTAGGGAGCTTCATGCTCTCCTCCGGCTCAAGGGTTTCTGCTCTTTCGGTCTTCTTAATGGTTTTGTTCGTTTGCATCCGTCTCTTTCTTTTCTGGCAAAGAAGGAGTCTGCTGCTTTCTAGAGGGGTCCCTGGGTTTTGGATGCTTGGTTGGTCAGGCCGGGGGTGCATCATGTTTTGTGTCTGGTTGCGGCTCTTCACCGTTATTTGCTCACCACAGCTTCTGTGTCCAGGGATGCGCTTTGAGTTGATCTGGTTTCCCTTCTTCCCTGTTCGAGGGTGTGGGTCTCCCAGGTCGTCTGCAGAGTTATAAGGCTAGACTGCCTGCAGTCTAGCCCCGTGCACATGACATTCGTAAGTTTGCTACTCTTGCTGCCGTCTTTGACAACATGTCCTGGGCTGACATTTGGGTGCGGGGTTTTTGGCAGTCGAACAGGGTTCTGGCTGCTTGTTACCTTGTGAACGTCCCTGGACCTAGTCGGGCCTGTGTCGCTTTGGGTCGGCAATTGCAGCCAAGTTCTCACAACTTTGAGTTGAAGAGTGAGCAGCGACCGCCTCCCAGGTAAGTCCCTAAGTTTTTCCTCTGTGGGTAGTTAGCTCCGGGAGCCGCAAGGACTCCCCCCCAGAAAACCAGCTTTGAATATAATAAAACGTTATTTTCTGGGTGAGACCCAGAGGCTTCCCGGCATCCCTCCCTCCCTCAATTTGGCAGTTTTTCGCGTGTTTTGACATCCAGTCGAAGAACTAAGGGTGTATAGCCGGCGTGTGGTCTGGGGTTCCCCCCCCCTTTCCCTTCTCGGGGAGGGGGAGCTGCGCAGACAGTGGCGCGGCAACGTGTGACATTATGATCGTTTGCTCGTTGCGTTTAGGGGAGTTCTATCCACTTGTTCGGCTTTTGGGAGCAATATTTTCACCAGATTAGGGTTTTGTTTGGTATGCTTACCTTTCCGGGTGCCTGACCCGGTCGATGGCAGACACGGAATGCTTCCAACCACACGGGGGGTTTCTATAGGCCATTGCGCCCCTTGCCTCCTCTGAGGAGGCCAGGTTCTGGCTCGTGGTCCCCAGTAGGCCCATAGAATTCCATACACATGACTGATACAAAGTCTGACATTAGCATGTCAGCCTAGTAAGCTCCGGGGAAGCCTCCGAGTCTCACCCAGAAAATGGAGTTTCTTAACATCAACGCTAGTTTTTTCCTTATCTTTGGGTAGTTAGCTCCAGAAAACCAGAAAACCAACATTAACCCTCAAACCGCGCATATCATATATAAATGATATCAGTGACAAAACCGAAATCGCGCACATCATTTATATATGATTTCGTGTCTAGCGCTATAATTTAAACACCCCGCCTGGGATAGGGGCAGCTATAGTACAGCCACGACTGATAGTTGCCAGATCCCACCTAGAAAAAAAATCCAGCCCAACATTCTTGGGAGTGAGAGCGTCAGTATTGCGCCAGCCACCAAGGCTGGCGCACGCAGCACGAGCTCACAGCACCGCTGTTCAGCTTGTGACCACAGCATCGCCTACAAATGCCAAAATATAAGTGATGCTGCTATTATTTAGCAGTGATAGTATTACTGAAGCCCCCTGAATTTGATAAAACTGACCAGGATTCTGATAACAGCTTGATTGTGGAGATATTTAGCGCTGTGCTCGATGGAGGGAGGAGTACGGCTGTGGAGGGAGGATTGTGGCGTTGTCTTCTGACTGTGTGTGGCCACCATTTATTGACTGCACTCACCATACCAGCTTAGTGGTTCGCTATGGTGAACACAAATGTAGATACTTACATATAACGTGTGTATAGTGTGAGATAACAGCGAGAGGAGTAGGTTGGGAGCCGCCATTTTGGTGAGAGGAGCGTCGTCTGCAGGAATTATCGTGTTGTTTACTGGTGACCACAAAGGGTCTTTGGGCACCATACCAGCTTATTTGTACAAGTATGGTGAATAAAACAGGTAGATACTTATATATAATGTGTGTATATAGCATAATAACACCACAACCAATATTGTTGGAGGAGAAATATTAGTGCGTGTGGCCTTGAGGGTGGCCGCCGATCAGCTGACTGTGGAGTAGCTACGTCTTTGTGCGTTTACTCACCATACAAGCTTAGATGTACAGTTATGGTGAACAAAACATGTAAATACGTATATATAACGTCTGTGTATAGTGAATAAATGCAAAAACAGTATTGTGGGAGGTAAATGAGGGTGAGTGAGGTGGTGTTGAGGGAGGGCGTGGCAGTGAGTGGCTCGCTGGTGTGTGGCGGCCACTCCTCGTTGCTTTTTGACTCACAAGACCAACTTAGTAGTTCGTTATGGTGAACAAAACATGCAGATACTTATATATAACCTGTGTATATAGTGTAACAACAGCAAAACTATTTGTTTATTGTTTTATGAACATAATAATTGAATCACTTATATGCACACCATAATTTTGAGTACAGCGATGGTTCACACATTTTATAATATAAATATACCACAATTCACTGTATGGAATAATATTACTGCAAAAAAACTAAGAAAAAATCAATCAGAGACATTGAAATAATTAGGAAATAATATATTGTGGCAACTGCCGTCTGACAGCTCGGGCGGAGTAGACCTCGTCTGGCGAAGGCTCTGCCAACGCCCCTTTTTTGCCACACTTCCCTACCCTACTGCGGCTAAAATATGCTACCTACGATTTTTTTGTTATTTTTTCCGTGATCAGGGAACAAAAATAAACAATTCTATAAGACGAAAGAATTTTTTGGATTTTTTTTTTTTGTTGCGCCTGTGGGTGTGAATTCCATTTGGGCCCCTAGCGGTTTGAGGGTTAAATGTAATGAAAACCCATTTTCTGGGTTAGTCCCGGAGTTCCCGGCATCCCTCCCTCTGGTTGGCGGTGTTTTTCATGCTTTTTGACACCAGCCTAAAACTGAAAGTTTGGGTCACCGGCGGGTGGGTCTGGGGCTCCCCCTTCCCCTCCTGGGGAGGGGGGGGGGTTTGCCTAACATCGGCACAGCAACATGAGATGTCATGCTAGT